>CAUYQU010081742.1:0-26918 GCA_963574635.1 Cheracebus regulus
TCTTTCTCTCTCTTAAAAAAAAAAAATGTTTGGCTCTACTATTTGTTGATATCAAAAATTGTGAACAATGTAAGCATCTATCAGCAGGAGAATAATAAATTATGGCATATTCAGGAGATAACATTTTATAGCCATCAAAAATTGTATTTGTGGCTGGGCGCGGTGGCTCACGCCTATAATCCCAGCACTTTGGGAGGCCAAGGTCAGCAGGTCACCTGAGGTCAGGAGTTTGAGACCAGCTGGTCAACATGGTGGAACCCTGTCTCTACTAAAAATACAAAAATTACCCAGGCATGGTGTCACACACTTGTAATCCCAGCTACTCAGGAGGCAGACGCTGGAGAATCACTTGAACCCAGGAGGTGGAGGTTGCACTGGGCCAAGATCGTGCCACTGCACTCCAGTCTGGGCGACAGAGCAAGACTCTGTCGCAGAAAAAAAAAAAAAAAAAACAATGTATTTGTGAAGAATTGTTAAGAACATTGGAAATTCTTAGGATATAATATTGATTGGAAAAACATGAAACTATATAGTATGATCTCAATATATCTTGATGTATAAAAATATAAAACAGAGGACATTATTAATTCTGAGATAAAGTATATAAAAATCTTTCCATTTTATTTGTATATTTTAAATTTTTTCATTTTTTAAAATGATAACCTTCTGATAAAATAATAAAAATGAAAACTAAAAAATTGTGTGGATTCACATTGCAGTAAAACTGCACATCTTGCCCATTGATTTCCAAATGTATTAGCTGCTTAACTTAATCCTGAATCTTCCCAGGCTTAAGTGGGATAATGTTTTATTGTAGATGCATATTTCCTGGTGTGCTACCCAGTCATTATTTGAAGACTTTATCATTCTATTTTCTGAATCCAGTGGCTGACTTTAATCTTCTCTGGAGGAACTAGACAATTTCTAGACTAATTCTTACACTCATGATCCTGATTGTAATTTCTGAACTTCTTCTTCCAAATGGAATCAAAACAAGAAAGGGGAAAACCTCTCAAAGCAACTGTATGTTAATAACGGAACACTCTTTTCTTCTAATCCAAGGAGGTTTTCATAGTTTTTATTAGTTTCTTGCTCTCTTCCCTTCTGATCAATAATTGTAATGTAATATGAAATTTGCTATTGTGCCAGTACTCAGATTCAATACTGAACCACTTTCTTGCATTGTAATTCAAATTCCAAGCTTAACAACTAGCTTTATGTTTCCAAAACAATCTTATTATATACGTATTTTCTTAGGTGAAATTTCCAGAAGTGATTTTTTTTTTACAGAACCACACACATAGTAATTCAAAAAAATAATGCATGCATGTGATAAAAACAGTAAAAGCAAGATATCAAGTAAAAAGTGAAGAGTCCTCCCTTTCTCACTCCCATTCCTAATTTTTTATATATCCTTTTTGTAAGATATAATGAAGAGAGATTCCATATGCTCTTCACATACTTTCCCCAGTGGTAACATTTTACATAACTATAGGACAATAATATAGTCAGGAAATTGACATTGATACAATCCAGCCACCTTAGTCAGATTTCATCAGTTTAACACATGCTCTTCGTGTGTCTGTATTGAGTTCTATATAATTTTATCACATGCAGGTTGATGACCACCACCACAGGCAAGATACAAAACATTTTCAGCATAAAGCTTTCTCATGCTACCCTTTTATAGCCACAGCCACCTCCCTCCCTCCCCATACTTCTCTAACCCTTGGCAATCACTAATCTGTTCTTTATATCTTATCATTTCAATAATGCTATATAAATAGAATCAGATTTTATTGTTTTCATTTGAGATCTAGCCAAGGTTTTGAAATACATCAAGAGTTTATTCCTTTTTATTACTGAATAGTATTAATATTCTATAGTGTGGATGTAACACAGTATGTTTAAACATTCACCTGTTGAAGGACACTTGGATTGTTTCCAATTTGAGGTTCTTCCAAATAAAGCTACTCTGCGCGTTCATGTACAGATTTTTATTTTCATTTCTCTGGGTAAATGCTCAGGAGCACAACAACTGGGTCCCATGGTAAGTGCATGTTTAGATTTTTAAGAAACTGTCAAGGCTGGGTGTATGGTGGCTCCCACCTGTGATCCCAGCACTTTGGGAGGCCAAGGCAGAAGGATGGCTTGAGTCTAGGAGCCAAACCAGCCTGGGCAACATGGCAAAACCCCATCTCCAAAAAATACCAAAATAAAAAAAATTGCTAGGCACAGTGATGTGTGTGCCTATGGTCCCAGCTAATTGGGAGGCTAACGTGGGAGGATCACTTGAGCCTGTGAGGTGGAGGTTGTAGTGAGTTATGATCACACCACTACACTCCAGCTTAGATGACAGAGCCAGACCCTGTCTCTGAAAAAAAAAAACAGAAAGAAGGAAACTGCCATACTGTTTTCCAGAGTGGCTAATTTCACTTTTCCACCAGCAATGCATGAGTGATCCAGTTTGTCCACAGCCTCACCAGCATTTAGCATTACTACTATTTTTTACTTTAATCATGCTGATAGGTGGGTAGTGATAGCTCATTTTGATTTTAATTTGCATCTCCCCAATGACTAATGAACATCTTTTCATGTGCAATTTACCATCTTTACATGCTTATCAGTAAAACGTCTATTCATGTCTTTGCCCATTTTCTAATTAGACTCATTTGAAAATTTCTCATATTCATAACAATAGATTTTAAAGGATTTTACAAACTGTAAGAATACATTTTTTGAGACAATGGGGAAAATTATATGGCATGAATATTAGGTAATATTAAAGAATTAATGTTAATTTCACTATGTGATAATAGCTGAGTGGATGTTCACCAAAAAAGTTTTCATTGGTTGTAATTCATTTTGAAATATTTAGAATAGGGCCAGGCACAGTGGTTTGTGCCTGTAATCCCAGCACTTTGAGAGGCCGACGGGGGCGGATCACAAGGTCAAGAGATCCTGGCCATCATGGTGAAACCCTATCTCTACTAAAAATATAAAAATTAGACTGGCATGGTGGTGTACACCTGTAATCTCAGCTACGCAGGAGGCTGAGGCAGGAGAATCGCTTGAACCCAGGAGGAAATAAAATAAGACAAATACCACAAGATCTCACTTACATGTGAAATCTAAAAAAGTTGAACTTAACAGAAGTGGAGAGTTGAACAGTGATTACCAGAGGCTGGAGACGGGGGATGGGCACTGGGGAGATGTTGACCAAAGAGTACAAAGTTTCATTTAGGAAGAATAAGTTCTTAATATATATTGTACAGTATGGTGACCATGACTAATAATCATGTACTGTATGTTTCAAAATTGCTACAAGAATAGATGTTAAATGTTCTCAGTATATAAAAATGATCAGTAAATGAAGTGACATGTTAATTAGTTTGATATAATATTCTACAATGTATACATATATCAGAACATCACACCATATCCTATACACATATACAATTATTTGTCAATTTAAAATACAATTTTGAATGAGAAATGTATCACAAAATGCTGTAAAAAAAAGAGAAACTATATTGAGATAATAATTTTGTGATACTCCATGTTTCATCCTATCCCCACAGTTCTAAGCACACATAGGCTGGTTTCATGGGCTTAAAACCTATGCATTCACACAGGGCCTCAAAATCATTTAATGTTCTGCTATCATTGTCTCGAAATTCTTAAAAATCTCTGAATCCACAGCCCTGCATGTTTATTTTTCATAAATTATGTGGCTATAGCTGATCCTGTAAGCACATAATATATGCTGATTAAATGCTTCTAAAATAGAGGAACAACTCAGAGATATTATGGGTTTGGTTTCAGAGCACCACAATAAAGTGAATATTGCAATAAAGTGAGTCACACAATTTTTAGGTGCATATAAAAGTTATAGTTCAGCATACTAATGTTTATTTATTTATTTTTTTGAGATGGAGCTTCGCTCTTGTTGCCTAGGCTGGAATGCAATGGTGCAATCTCAGCTCACCACAACCTCCGTCTCTTGGATTCAAGCGATTCTCCTGCCTTAGCCTCCTGAGTAGCTGGGATTACAGGCATATGCCACCATGCCCAGATAATTTTGTATTTTTAGTAGAGGTGGGGTTTCTCCATGTTGGTCAGGCTGATCTTGAACTCCCGACCTCAGGTGATCCACCAACCTCAGCCTCCCAAAGTGCTGGGATTACAGGCGTGAGCCACCGTGCCCAGCCCATACTAATGTTTATTAAGTGTGCAACAGGATGTCTATAAAAATGTAATTTTTTAGTTTAAAAATATTTAGTTACTACAAAATGCTGATGATCATCTGAGCCTTCAGTGAATCATAATCTTTTTGCTAGTGGAGGATCTTGCTCAGTATGGTTGGCAGCTAATTGATCAGTGTAGTGGATGCTGAAAGATCAAATGGCTGTGTCAATTTGTTGACCGAGTCTCACTCTGTCACCCAGGTGGGAGTGCAGTGGCCTGATCACAGCTCACTGTGGCCTTGACATCTTGGGCTCAAGCAATCCTTCCACCTCAGCCTCCCAAGTGGCTGGGACTACAGATGCTTGCCACCAGGCCCAGCTAATTTTCGTATTTTTTGTATAGACAGAGTTTTACTATGTTGCCCAGGCTGGTCTCCAACTCAGGCTCAAGCAATCTTGCCACCTCGGCCTCCCAAAGTGCTGGGATTACAGGCATGAGTCACCATGCCTGGCACAAATGTTCTTAATGACATCTAGAATAGTGAATCTTTTTTGGAATGTTTTCAATTTACTGTACCCAGATCCATCAGTGGAATCACTATCTATGCAGCTATAGCTTTACAACATACTTTAGGCCAGGCACCATGGAAAAATTAGCTGGGGGTGGTGATGCATACCTGTAATCCCAGCTACTTATAAGGCTGAGGCAGGAGAATCACTTGAACCAAGGAGACAGAGATTGCAGTGAGCTGAGATCACACCACTGCACTCCAGCCTGTTCGACAGAGCAAGACTCTGTCTCAAAAAACAAAACAAAACAAAACAAAACAAAACAACAACAACAACAACAAAAAAAAAAAAAAACAGAAAAAAAAAGGCTGGGTGTGGTGGCTTATGCCTGTAATCCCAGCACTTTGGGAGGCAAAGGCAGGCAGATCACAAGGTCAAGAGAGCGAGACCATCCTGGCCAACATGGTGAAAACCCGTCTTTACTAAAAATACAAAAATTAGCTGGGCATGGTGATGTGTGCCTGTAGTCCCAGCTACTCGGGAGACTGAGGCAGGAGAATTGCTTGAACCCAGGAGGCGAAGGTTGCAGTGAGCCAAGATTGTGTCACTGCACTCCAGCCTGGTGACAGAGAGAGATCTGTCTCAAAAAAAAAAAAAAAAAATACACACACACAGACACACACACTTTAAAAGAATATAGGCCAGTTGCAGTGGCTCACACCTGTAATCCTAGCATGTTGGGCGGTTGAGGCAGGCAGATTTGTTGAGGTCAGGAGTTCAAAACCAGCTGAGCCAACATGGCAAAACCCTGCCTCTACTAAAAATACAAAAATTAGTAAATTAGCTGGGTGTGGTGGCAAGCACCTGTAATCCTAGCTACTTGGGAGGCCAAGGCATGAAAATCGCTTGAACCTGGGAGGTGGAGGTTGCAGTGGGCTGAGGTCACACCACTGCACTCCAGCCTAGGAGACAGAGTGAGACTCCATCTCAAAAAAAAAAATGTGTGTGTGTATATATATGTATTTAAAATATTCTTGCCTATGGGATTGACTGGGAAAATATGAGGGAACTTTCTGGGTGACAGTAATGTTTTCTATCCTGATTAGAGTTTGAGTTACACAAATGTACATCTGTGCCAAAACTCATGGAATGATCTACCTAAAAGTCTGTGTTTTTCATTGTAGGCAAATTTTACTTCAAATGAAAAAAATTAACTATAAACAAATATTGAACTCATTACTTTTAAAGTAAGTTGCAAACATCAGAAGACTACTGATGTCTGCAATGTACTTTAAAATGTATCAAAAAAGTAAGATGCATTGATGGATAGATAAAGGAATGAATAGATGGAAAACAAGTACACTATATGTTAATTGTAAAATCTAGGTAAGTACATGGGTGTTCACTGTAAAAATTCTTATATATAAATATGTGTATGTATATATATATATATAAATTTTTTTTTGAGACAATGTCTTACTCTGTCACTCGGGCTGGCATGCCATGGCCCAGTCTTGGCTCACTGCAGTCTCTGCTTCCTAGGGTCAAGAGATTCTCCAGCCTCAGCCTCCCATGTAGCTCAGACTACAGGCGTGAGCCAACAATACCTGGCTAATTTTTGTATTTTTTGTAGAGATAGGGTATCACTATGTTACCCATGCTGGTCTTGAACTCCTGAGCTCAAAGCAATCTGCCCATCTCAGTCTCCCAAAGTGCTGGGATTACAGGCATGAGCCACCATGCCCAGCCCCTTTTCTGTGTGTTTTTAGTAATTCATAATAAAATGGTCTATACATACTGATCTACATATGTTGATAAGGCACAATCTCCAACATCAAAATAAAAAGCAATATCTATGGCATGCTCCCACATGTATAAACCAAGGGAGCCTGTATATATCCTTTGCATATTTATGGTCTCTCTCTGGGAAGGAGGTACCCAGAAATAGTTGGGAAAGAGATTGCCTCCTGGGAAAGGGACTGACAGACTGAGGTTTGGGGGTATAAAAAAGGCTTACTCTTTATTATAATTTTTTTCACTGTTGAATTTTATATCAAAAGTATAGATCATTTTTAATTAACTAAAATAACTATATTTTAGTAATCCATATATTTAATTTTTATGTTTAAATGCAATGATATCCATGCACTATTACTTTTTCTTTCTTTCTTTTTTTTTTTTTTTTTTGAGATGGAGTCTTGCTCTGTTGCCCAGGCTGGAGTACAGAGGCACCATCTCGGCCCACCACAACCTTTGCCTCCCAGGTTCAAACGATTCGCCTGCCTCAGCCTTCCAAGTAGCTGGGACTATAGGCATGTGCCACCATGCCCATCTAATTTTTGTATTTTTAATAGAGATGGGGTTTCACTATGTTGGCCAGGCTGGTCTCGAACTCCTGACCTCATGATCCACCCACCTAGGCCTCCCAAAGTGTTGGGATTACAGGTGTGAGCCACCATGCCTAGCACAGTATTACTTTTTCAGATACTGTGTTCTTTTTGTTTGGTTTGGTTTCTTTTTTTAAGACAGGGTCTTGCTTTGTCACCCAGGCTGGAGTGTAGTGGCACATAGTTTTCTGCAACCTCGAACTCTTAGGCTCAGACAAGCCTCTCCAATCAGCCTCCCAAAGAGCTAGGATTACAGGCAGGTGCCAATGCACCTGGCTAATTTTTAATTTTGTGTGTGTGTAAAGACAGGGTCTCACTATGTTCCCAGGCTGTCAGATACTGTCTTTTATCATTGTTTAATTATTTCATGTGCATGTCTTATCTCTCTATCCATATCAGAAAATCCTGATCCATATCAGAAAACCCATGATCAAATATGTTACCTCTCCTGGGTAGATGCCCTTAGAAGTTGGCACAGGGCTATGTACAATGTAGTTACAAACAAATGCTCCATGGTGAAATCAGGTCCCAGTGACAGGGTGGTGCCCCTCGCTGGTCCCACACACAGTTGTGCCCATTACAGTCAGACCCAGACTCACTTTGGCTGTAGTTCCCCAAGCTGGAGGACCCAGGTGGGAAAGAGTGATATACTTGGGTATAGTTTCATCAATTTACAGATTAGAAACAAAAGCTCAGAAAGGTTAAGTAACTTGCCCGGGGTCACACTGCTAATAAGTGGTAGAACTGAGATTTGAAACCAGGGTTGGCCAAAACACATGTGCTTAACTGCACTGCCTCCTGTTTGCTCATACTTACAGGCATATCACGTGGAACTCTGTTGTCACTATCGGTAGACATTTCTAACAAACACAGTGCTCTTTTTGTTGTTGTTATTCAGCAGTGACCGCACTCAATTTCTCAAATTCCAGAAGCTTTTTGTGGCTTAGTGCTGAATATCTGAGTTCAACTGACTGCCTCAACCCCACTGTTCACTCAGTTCTTGCTTAGTGAACTTTGCACAATATTAAAACTAGTTGATGGGGGTGAGAGCATGTATTTATCCTTACATACTGGAGGATTTATTATTTGTTGGAAGCATTTCCATCTAGAAAATATCAATGTTGCTCACCCATGCCATGATAAACCATTTATCCACCTTCCTTACACATTCTGGAGAAACTGACTAAGGCAATTAGCGAATGGGAAAACACACTCAGCTGAATTAAAAGGTCAAGGTTCTGAGTTTCATTCTAACTAAAGAAATCATGTACTTTCTCTGAGCTTGTTTCCTCCTCTGCAAAATGAAAATGATAATCAGACAGCCCAAATGATTGTTAATAAGGATCAAATGAGAATGTGTATGTGGGTCCCATCAATTGATTCTACACAAAAGTATGTAACTATTGCCACTGATATGTTTTTAGAAGTCACCAGCAGCGGATTGTATGCTTATTCAGTTTAAAGGGATCTATTTTATAGTTGTCTTCATCAAATGATAAAAGGTAAGCCTCCCAATACAGAGCTCACAATCTTCATCTCCCTATCCTGCCTCAAATGTCAATAACCTTAATTCCCCTTCTGATAGTCTCCTTGGCTGCCCTTGCTGTCTGAAGGTCAGCCTTTTCTTAAGATGCCAAATGGTGAGGAAAAATAGCATCTAATCACCCCTCCAGAGAAGATCAGAATAATGATTCAGAATGCCTCTAGTGTTTTGTTAAATTATCATTTGAGAGCAGCCCAAGAGAGTGTTTAGAGAGGTATGGCATAGTGCTTAAGAGCCAAGATTATGGGTTCAGATCATGGTTTCAAATCCTGACTCCACCCTTGATTAGCTACCCACATTCCTCAAGTTTCTGACCTCACCTATGAAATGGACATAATCACAGTAACTACCTCTTAGTATAGCATACATATTTTAAATTACTTAATTTGTGTAAAGTACTTAACACAGTGAGGAGTATGCACAAAACATCCTATACATGTTGATTACAACCATAAAGTACTCCCAGATTCTGAGACACAAAATCACAGAAATACAAAGCCACAGCGACAAACACACAGTGGGAGGTAATAAGCTTGACTTCTCCCTCGTTCCCCTTGCCCTCCCACTTCCCTTCACCGTCATCTCCCCAAACAAGCTGAGAACAGTGGGCAGGGAGAAGTAATTCCATCTCCAGTAAGGTTTGCCAGAGGCAGGCAAGTAGAAAGTGGAATGACAACTGAATTAAGTGGTGCATTCCCGTTTTGCTAAGGATATTAACTTGACGAAGAAATAAAGGAAAGCAAAACCTTCGGGAAGCAATTTGGCCATATGCATTCAGGACAATAAAAACTTTCCTATTGCTTGTCTCTCGATAATGACATTTCTTAAAATTTATCCTGAGAAAATAATCCAAAACAAAAGGAAAACTATACATAAGATGTTTGTTGCATTATTTCTTAAACAGTTTTATTAAGGTGTGAAAGGAAAATAAATCTTGGGACCCCAAACTTACTAAGCCAAAGGGAAAAGTCAAGCTGGGAACTGGGTTGTGCAAACCTGCCTCCCATTTAGCTTTTCTGTTTTGTTTTGTTTTGTTTAATTAATTTTTTTTTTTTTTTGAAATGGAGTCTTGCTCTGTTGCCCAGGCTGGAGTGCAGTGGCACAATTTCAGCTCACTGCAACCTCTGTCTCCTGGGTTCAAGCAATTCTCCTGCCTCAGCCTCCCAAGTAGGTAGGATTATAGGCACACACCACCACACCAGCCAATTTGTATATTTTTAGTAAAGACGGAGTTTCACCACTTTGGCCAGGCTGGTCTCAACCTCCTGACCTCATTATCCACCCACCTCGGCCTCCCAAAGTGCTGGGATTACAGGAGTGAGCCACCACGCCCAGCCCTATTTTGTCTTCTAAGTAAGATGACTACAAAGATGAAAAGCTACACAGCTCCCTCACATTTTGCCCACAAGGAAATGTGGTCCCCAAGATCTTTACCCTAAAGCAGTTCAGCTAAAGTTCACTATGGCAATGTAAATAGCTTATCTTCACAGGTGGGGGGACACAGGACAGAACTGAAAGTCATCCCTCTGCCCACCGAGACAAATGCATATCTGATTGTTTCCTCTGTCCTACTGTCTACATTATCTTATGTAAAAATTCAGATTAATTGAGTTGAGACAAAGGCATGAATGACTATTTTCCCCTACCTTCACCCCATGAAAATTGTGTATTTTTCAATGTCCTGCCATTACCCCTTTAAATATTGAAGTCATCAAAATCATCTTAAAAGAAAGGCATAGACTTGTCTCCTGGGTGCATTTCCTTAACTTTGGCAAATAAACCTCCTAAAATGACTGAGACTTGCCTCAGTCATTTTCCTTGATTGACAAAGGTATAATTCATCCTTTCTTTTTCTTTTGAGACAGTCTCGCTCTGTTGCCAGGCTGGAGTGCAGCAGCACAATCTTGGCTCGGCTCACTGCAACCTCTGCCTCCTGGGTTCAAGCAATTCTCCTGCCTCAGCCTCCAGAGTAGCTGGGACAACAGGCATGTTCCACAACGCCCAGCTAATTTTTGTATTCTTAGTAGAGACGGGGTTTCCCCATGTTGACCAGGATTGTGTTTATCTCTTAATCTCATGATCCACCTGCCTAGGCCTCCCAAAGCGCTGGGATTACAGGCGTGAGCCACCGTGCCTGGCCAATTCATTCTTTTAAAGTATACAGTGCAGTGGGGTTTTTAAAGAACTATTCACAGAGTTGTGCAAGCATCACCATTATGTAATTTTGGAACATTTTCACCACCCCAATATGAAACTCATTTGCAGTTACTCTCTATTTCTCCCTCTGCTTCCCCAGCCCTAGCAACTTCTAATCTACTTTCTGTCTTTTGCATTGTTATTATTAAATTAATTTTTGAGACAAGGTCTCACTTTGCTGCCCACACTGGAATGCAGTGCACGATCATGGCTCACTGAAGCCACAATCTCCATGGTTCAAGCAATCCTCCCACCTCAGCCTCCTGAGTATCTAGAACTACAGGCATACATACACTACCACCACAGCTAATTTTTGTTTTTTCTTTCTTTTTGGCATGATCACAACTCACTGCAGCCTCAACCTCCAGGGCTCAAGCAATACTCCCAATTCAGCCTCCTGAGTAGCTGGAACTATAGGTGCACGGCACTACACCCAGCTAATTTTTGTATTATTTTTGGAGAGACACGGTTTCGTCATGTTGCCCAGGCTCATCTCAAACTCCTGTGCTGAAGCAATCTGCCCACCTCAGCCTCCCAGAGTGTTGGGATTACAGGCATGACCGCGCCCAGCCTGCATTATTTTTAATGGCCAAAAATATTGAGTGAAATAGGTTCAGTGTTATTAAGCAATGTATCATGAGGATATATTAATCAAATTATGGCATATGGATTCAACAAAATATTACATGGCTATTTGAAATTACTACAATAAAGTCTTTATCAAGGTGAAATATATACTATATAAAGTATAAAACTTTTAAAAGATACAAAGTGGTGAGTATATTCTGGTTTGCATGTGGACAGCCTGGAAGAAATATATAAACATTTTAAATGGTCATGTTAGGATAATAAGATGGTAGGTAATTTTTTTTCTTTAGCTTTTAAATATTGTCATGTTTTATTTTTTAACAAATGCAATTTTAAAAAATTGATTTTACAATACTGGGATTGAGAATGTGTGAATGGGCACAGCCAGCCAGCAGTCTATAGCCTCTCCAGTTGGGATCCAGTTCTTATCTATTGCACCCTCCTTCAGGCAACCAAGAGCCTTAAGCTACAAAGGTCCTGCCTCTCCCAGACTCTCCCTTTACACCTCAGGCCCATACCCTTTGGCCCCTTGCCACTTAGCCTACACCTTCCCATTCCCACAACTCACTCCTTAACAAAGCCCCCTTTCCTATCACACACACCAATGACCCTTAGCCAATTTCCTTCTATTCATATGTTAACTGTAGACTGCAGTCCTGATTCTAGCTGTACTTTCCCCTTCTGAGTAGAACAGTGAGGAAACTGGCTGATACAAAACAACAATCCTTTCACTCTCGGGCCTACTTTGCATAGAGACATGCCTCATTTAGACACCCACAGCCTTCCTGTTGTGTCTCCTTCCTCTCTCCATTATCGATCTGGGGCTCTGGGACAGAGATTCTTCAATATCCCACCAGTGACCACACATATATACCACCACTACAGCACAGTTATCCTCATTCTCTCTCTCTCTCCCTTCTTCCCCTCTCTCTCTCTCTCTCTCTCTCTCTCTCTCTCTCTCACACACACACACACACACACACACACACACACACACACACACCCTCTGCTATGCTCCTTCACCCCAGCAGTCCCTGCGGAGCCTGGATTGGATTTGTGCCCATCATCTGCAGCTCCCCTCGGTCTGGCTGCTGGTCACTCTCTGAAGGAACGGAGCCCAGTCTTATCCACCCTCTGGCTCAAGGACAACGTATGCTTCTACCCACTCTCCACCTCCAAGCACCTACCCCACTCAGACTTAACTGCCTGACCCACAACTAAAAAGAATGGCTTTTGGATCTTCACAGGTGTGACGCCTGCTGAGAGGGGAGCCTTCTAGTTAATGAGCACCTACCACGTGTCAGGAACCATGTTAGTTTCTGGGATTCAGAGATGATTAAAACTAATCATGCACCTTGAGAAACTCACAGTGGAAGGAAAATCGGTAAGCAGAAAAATGCTAGACAGCCAGGTAAATGCTGGGACAAATTTAGGAAGGAATGCTGTGGATACACTGGAGGCAATCTCCAAAGCAGGCATCACCTCAGAGGTGGATTTTGAAGACTCAAGAGTTAACTGGGTCAAGAGGTATACACACAAACACTTCTGACAGGTCTGCAGAAAACGGGGAGTCCACAAAAATAGCAGTTGGGCAATGGAAGCAGGATACACTATTCCATGCCCACACCATTGCTTCCTGTGTGCAATGCACCATGTGATGATCTACAGAGATTAAATAAGCCATGGTCTCTGCTCCCAGTCACTTGGGAGAGAGCTACGAGAAAAATTACCCAAATAGAAAGCGAACTGTCTAGAGCTGTAATTAACATACAATATGCACTGAGAGGGAAAGGTTAATGCTAAGTCTGGTCCTAAGTACAAAGATCACTCGGAATAAGAGGTGCACTCTCTTTAGGGCACAGTATGGGTGGGTGGAGAGAGTAAAACCTAGAACATCAAGGTGCAGTCAGTTGCAGAAGGTCAGCCTTAGGGAGAAAAAGGGTGGAGACTGACTGGGCTAGAACAAGGGATTGGGGCAGAGAAAGAGGGTGGGGCCAGTGGGCTCCTCCTACCCACTCCCGCCACTCTCCCCTCCCCATCTACTTTCTGCAGTCCCTGGAGACAGGTGAGCCAGGAACTCTTGAGACCGGAGTGGGTGTGAGGGTCTGGAGGGTCACGGGATTGGGACTGGGGTGTGAGGAGGGAATTTGCAATTCCTTGCTATACAGAGCTCTGGCAACTTCTGACAGCCTGCTTTTGGGGTATGGGCTGCCTCGGGTTGTTGCTGTTTCAGAGGAAAGAACAGGGTTCCCCTGCCCTCTGCCTCCCAGCCGCTGGACTAACTCCTGGCAGGAAACTTGCAAACTGAGTTTAGCAAGTTAGGATCAGCAGAGGATAGAGGAAGGCCCTGGCACATGTGGGGTCTAGAAGAGGACAGGAGTGATCAGGGCCTCTGGCCACTGTGCTGGGCCATTGGCTGTACGATTCTTTCTCAAGCAGTTGTGTCCCTGTGTCTTTGGTGTGCCTGCGTGCACTTTCTCCCTCCACCAGGAGCATGGGCTGACACCGGAGGAAAGGAAAAGAGGGAGTCAGACAGGGTAAGTGGGGCTCCCTCCCCTCTTCTCTCTGTTAACAGGGCTGGATTGAGGGCTGGGAGGTAGGGGGTGGAGATCCAGTAGGAGAGATCACAGAGGAAGGGCAGCGCCTGGCCCTTCACTTGAATTCCAGAGATGCCAGTGTGCACTGAAGGCCCAGACAGGGTGTGCCCAGGACCGGATCCTGGATGGTGGAGAGGGACAGAGCTGGAAGGGAGACTGCAGGGAAGGAGAAAGGAAAGAAGGCAGAGCCATGACACAGTCAACTTACAGAATGGCTGGGAGTTGAGGCTCCAGGGCTGGTTTCCTGGCTATTCCACACATGCCAAGACCTAGAGAGACTTGCGGAGCTGGAGGGGACTCTGCAGATTATTTATTTGATTTGAGACTGAAGAACCTAGAAACCAAACAAAGAAATATCATATGGCCACTTTGGTATCTGACACAGCCATGACACCAATTGCTAGTGTAGACACAATAGCTGTGTGTCTTTTTGCAGGACCCTGGGGAGGGGCCATGGTGCCAATTCACTTACTGGGGAGACTGGAGAAGCCACTTCTCCTCCTGTGCTGCGCCTCCTTCCTACTGGGGCTGGCTTTGCTGGGCATAAAGCCGGACATCAGCCCCATTGCTTATTTCTTTCTCACATTGGGTGGCTTCTTCTTGTTTGCCTACCTCCTGGTCCGGTTTCTGGAATGTGGGCTTCGGTTCCAGCTCCGATCAATGCAGACTGAGAGCTCAGGGCCCTCAGGCAATGCACGGTGAGTTAAGGGGTGGGCATCATGAGAGGGATACACCTTGGGCCCATCCTCCCTCTCCCTGTAGTCTCTGAGGTATAGAGTCTCCGGTTTCCACTGTCACTGCTATCAGCGGGAGGAGGGGTCAGGGGCCAACAGAGGATCTTTTCCCCAAGGCAGACAAACAAAGGAAAAAAGGACTTTCTTTCATGGAAGCCACCAATGACCTTATTTCTCCTCCCTCAGGGACAACGAAGCCTTTGAAGTGCCAGTCTATGAAGAGGCCGTGGTGGTGCTGGAATCCCAGTGCCACCCCCAAGAGCTGGACCAACCACCCCCCTACAGCACTGTTGTGATACCTCCAGCACCTGAGGAAGGACAGCCTAGCCATCCAGAGGGGTCCAGGAGAGCCGGACTGGAGAGGCGAATGGCCTCAGAGGGGTCTATGGCCCAGGAAGGAAGCCCTGGAAGAACTCCAATCAGCCTCCGGCTTCGAGGACCACGGGCTGTGTCCACTGCTCCTGACCTGCAGAGTTTGGCGGAACTCCCCAGATTAGAGCCTCTGACTCCACCCCCTGCCTATGATGTCTGCTTTGGTCACCCTGATGATGATAGTGTTTTTTATGAAGACAACTGGCCACCCCCTTAAACGACTCTGCCAAGATTTCTCTTCTCTCCACACCGGACCTACTTTTTCATTTGATGAACATTTTCCAGTGCCTACTATGTGTCAGAAATAGTGTTTCTGCCTGGACATCATAAATGGGGACTTGAACCCTCAGAAGAGTCAGGCTACAGTAAGCCCTCCCCAGTTGAGATGTGGGTGGCATAATTTGAGTCTTCTGGAAACATCTGGTGATCTACCCCATATCCAATGTTTCCAGCATTAGATTGAGGATGAGGTACGGAGGTGATCCAGAGAAGGTGGAGAAGGAAGAAGTAACATCCAGGGGGCGGCTGTTGCTTCTGTTCCTGGTGCTGTTAGAGCTGTTAGATCCCTTAGGCTTGCCAGCTTTGTGAGTTATTATTGAAAAGTGAGGATTCCAAGAGTCAGAGGAATTTGATAATGTGCGTGAGGGCACACTGCTAGTAAACAGCATTAAAATAACTGGAATGAACTCCTGATCCCAAAGCCGATTGTGTTTTCTTTCCTTTTCTTTTTTTCTTCAGACAGAGTCTCACTCTGTTGCCCAGGCTGGAGTGCAGTGGTGCCATGTCGGCTCACTGCAACCTCTGCCTCCCGGGGTTCAAGCGATTCTCTTGCCTCAGCCTCCCGAGTAGCCGAGTAGCTGGGATTACAGGTGCATACCACCACGCTCGGCTAACTTTTGTATTTTTAGTAGAGACGGGGTTTCATCATGTTGGTCAGGCTGGTCTCGAACACCTGACCTTGTATCCACCCGCCTCGGCCTCCCAAAGTGCTGGGATTACAGGCGTGAGCCACCGCGCCCAGCCACCTTTTGTTTTCCACACGAGGTAACAGGAAGCCAAGCCACCTGCATGTCTCCCAGTCCCTGTCTAGGGACAGCTGCCGGTGCGGAGTGGAAAACTTCCCATACACAGAATGGGGGAGCCAATTGTGTCTACAGAGGGGGTGGGCTGAGCATGAGCACGCATGTCCCCAGCCTCCTGGAGGAGCCAAGTCAGTCAAAGCTCTGGTGATCCCTGCTCCGAGTGGGTAGCAGTGACTGTGCCTCTCCTGCCCAGAGGCTAGAGAACAGTCCCCATCCTATTTGAACACAGTGGAGTCAGTGGCCCTAGGTGGACAGACTTCCAGTTTTGACAATGGTGTGTATGAAGGCCGGAAAGACTGAAACCTGAGCTTTCTGGCGAGGAAATTCCCTCTTGAATCATCCATTATGCAGCCCCAGGGCCACTGGCAAAGCGTGTCTAATCGCTTCTGCCTCACTCCTGCGCTCCGACCGCTAGGCTTTTACTCCAGCCGCGGGTCCTGCTTCCTGAGATCACAATACTGAGCACCAGATTTCCTGGACTTGGGTGCTGCGGCTGCGATGCAGGTTTCGGCCGCTGGAAACTGCTAAATCATAGCTGACGCCGCCTCCCAGGCAGCCTTCCTTCCCCGCGCGGGCATCTGTCCAGCGCCTTGTCGCGCTCTCAGTCTCCTCCACAGCCTGACCCCAGCAGTTCACTTCAATAAAGCAAAACTCCAGCCACGCCCGGCTCCGTGAAGTTATCGCCATAGGCGGGGCAGGGGGCGCAGGAGGCCCCGGGAAGATTTCCGCGGGAATCGAAAGCCAATCGGATTCCCAGGCCGGACGCACCACACCCGCCCGCCCCGCTCTTTCCCCGCCCCGCCTGTTCCCTCCCTGCCTCTTCCCTTTCCGCCGAGCTCCCCAGCCTCACCCCGTTGTACCTCGCGGCCGCCGCGAGAGCTCTGCGCCTGCGCACGCACCGGCCCGGGGACGAGGTTGGGGTGGCGTGGAGGCGCGGCACGGCGCAGGCGCAGGCGCGGTGTGTGTCCGCGGCGGGGGGAGGGATGTGGGGAAGACGACGGCCCACGCTGTGTTTGCGCTGTGGGCGGTGCACATCGCAGAGCCCGCGAAAGGCGGGAGATGGCGGCGCCGAGCGCGGCGTCCCCGTCCACCCTCCAGCACAAGAGGCTGATGGCTGCTGATATGGGGCGCAGGTAAGGGGGAAGGGGTCTTAAGGCTCCTTAGGGGGGCCCAGGGAAGGGAAGCGTGGGCCTCAGGCGTGCGGCCCCGCCGCCCCCTCCCCTCGGAGCCCCTGAAAGCAGCCTTGTCCGCGCTTCCTGCCGAGGGTGGGAGGCCCCGCCGAGCCGCTTCGTGCCTGACTCCGCACAGGGGCGCGCGGGCGGACCTCTTGGCCTTGTCCCTCGTGGAAAAAGACTGCCCCAGCCTTTCTTCGTCCAACCCACGAGGGTTCTGAATAAGGGGAGCTCTTTGCAGTCCTGCCCCATCTCGGCTTCTCTTGAACATTCCCATCCTTTCCTCTGGCTCCCTTATGAGGGAGACTGTCAGTTGACTATACTTTGCCCCTTTAAAAACCGACGATACCTGCAGACCTCGGTGCTCTGCGTGATGTGCATTTGATTTGTATGGACTGTATCATGATCTGCATGGCTTTGCATATAATGACCATATTTTCAAATAAGTCAATACAGGGTTTGGAAATTGAGTACTTTTGACAGAACAACGGGGTTCCTGTGGCTCCAAGTGTCCATGCCTCTGCCCTGTTCGTTCCATTTCATGGCAGGCACACCCAGGAAAACATTGTAATGCCTCCTGCTCGAGACTGAAGATTAAGGTCTTCGCGAAGGGAACCTGTAGAAGGACACAATTAAAACGTAGGAACTCCCGTGGTGTCCTTCACCCCTCCTCCCCTTCCAGTTGTGTCCCGAAATTGTCAATGATTGGAACCTTTTGTAATATTCACATTCAAGACTCTCACAGTATGTATGGAGTAGAGGAAGGAGCAGGTGTGCAGAGTGGGTGATACTTCAGATTAAAACTAAAATCTCTTTGTGTCTTTGGATCTAGAGTGAATGTTCTATAGACAGCACATAGATGATCATGTGTTCTTAACCATTTTGACTTTCCATCAAAGAGGTTAATCCATTTACCCAAAAAGTAATCATTTATAATGGGCCGTGTGCGGTGGCTCATGCCTGTAATCTCAGTACTTTGGGAGGCCAAGGCAGGTGTATTGCTTGAGACTAAGAGTTTGAGACCAGCCTGGCCAACCATGGTGAAACCCCATCTCTACTAAAAATACAAAAATAGGCCGGGTGTGGTGGCTTGAATTTTCAAATTTCAAGGCCAGGGGCGGTGGCTCACACCTGTAATCCCAGCACTTTGAGAGGCCGAGGCAGATGGATCACCTGAGGTCAGGAGTTTGAGACCCGCCTGACCAACAGAAAGAAACGCTGTCTCTACTAAAAATACAAAATTCGCCAGGCGTGGTGGCACGTGCTTGTAATCCCAGCTACTCAGGAGGCTGAGGCAGGAGAATCCCTTGAACCCAGCAGGCGGAGGTTTTGGTGAGCCAAGATTGGGCGGTTGCATTCCAGCCTGGGCAACAAGAGCAAAACTCCATCTAAAAAAAAAAGAAAGAAAAGAAAATTCAAGTCTAGAACTCGAGAGAGTTAAGAAATGTAAGTCAGTAAGTTGCAAGTATGGGTGAGATTGTCTAGGGAAAGACTCTTTGAGGGGGCGTCCCTAATGGAATATTAACATTAAGGGCAGGCCAAAGGTCCTCTAAAAAAAAGAGGAGCTGGGTAAGCAGAAGGAAGACACCAAGAGAATGATGTCATGGAAACCAGGGGAAGAGAATGATTTAAGGAGCAAATGCTTCTGGTAAACCAAAGGAAGAAAACTGTGGCATCATTGGTTGGTATCCCAGCTGCAGTGTTATATATCATCACTATTACTGCTTTGATCTATTTGAAAGTGATTCATTCTTAAATGGGGTTTTGATTTCTATAGCTTTTGTTGTAGTAGCCAGTTTTTACTGAAAGTCTGGGGTAACGAAAATATTACAGTAAAAAGAAGGAAAAATGGAGTTTCAGACTCACTTTTCCAACCTCAGATTCATTGGCTGCTTCCAACCCACTTCCTCTGCTTTGCGATTCTACCTGCTGTCTTAGGTCTCTCGGTTCCTCCAAGATCCTGTCTTTCCCTTTTCTTGTTATTTTATATATATTTTTTGAGATGGAGTCTCGCTCTGTTGCCCAGGCTGGAGTGCAGTGGCACGATCTCGGCTCACTGCAACCTCCGCCTCCCGGATTCAAGCAATTCTCCAGCCTCAGCCTCCCGAGTAGCTGGGACTACAGACATGTACCACCACACTCGGGTAATTTTTTTTGTAGTCTTGGTAGAGACAGGGTTTCACCATGTTGGCCAGGCTGGTCTCAAACTCCTGAGCTCAGGTGATCTGCCCATCTCAGCCTCCCGGAGTGCTGGGATTACAGGCATGAGCCACCGCTCCTGGCCTCCCCTCATGTTTTAACACCTTAGAAATCAGAATGTATTTTAGAGTAGGTTTTTAAGTTATAAACTGAAGTTATCATATCTTCACTGCTATCAGGTGCCACCCTTACTGTTGTTATATATTTGGAAACTGACTGGGCAGGCCTGAGAACTCCGGATTTATGTAAACTAGGCATATAGATGACATATATTGGCAATAGGATTATTTTAGTTTATAAGCAGAAGCTGATCTCTTTGTAAGCCTGTAGCAAAATTAGCTGGAGGTGACAGCACATGCCTGTAGTGCCAGCTACTTGGGAGGCTGAGGCAGGAGGATCGCTTGAGTCCAGGAGTTCCGGGCTATAGTATAGTGTGCTATGCCAGTTGAGTGTCCACACTAAGTTCAGCATTGATGTGGTGGTGATGTCCTGGGAGCCAGGGTCCACCAGGTTGTCTAAGGAAGGGTGAACCAGCCCAGGTTGGAAACAGAGCTAGTGAAAACTCCCGTGCTGATCTATAATGGTATCATACCTGTGACTAGCCACTGCACTCCAACCTGGGTTTCATAGTGAGACCCTGTCTCTTTTAAAGTACATAAATAAGTATCTATCACTGTGACTTTGTATCATACTTTCTGCTTATCCACATCTTAACAGGATTCTGATAATTTATAGTGCCATTTTGTCATTGGAACTTAAAGTTTTAAAAAACATGTAATTATATGTTTATGTCACTAGTGAAAGACAGTGTCTGTCTCATTTATTTTCTGTTAAAGCCATTGGCTTGAGTTTTTGCCATAATATTATTTTAGTCCTCATCCAAGATCATTATAAACTTAAATCACTTTCAGCAGCTTAGATAAATAATGGGAGATGTTTTCTGAAATAATTCTCTTAATTGAAATTGGTCTGTCAGAGAAGTAGTCCTTCTCATGAATATCGTGCTTGGGGATATTATTTTGCTTAAGATAGATATTTCCCTCCCCTAGTCAGACCATTCATCTCAGATGATGTCAGCTGAACATAAACCATAAAGAATTAGACATTTTTTTATGATCAATGTGCTTAGTACATCTTTGATTTAACCATTCAATAAATATGCATAATCTTGGTTATTATAAGTCTTAATTATTTTTACTCTTCCTACTCATGCCTCTTCCACTCCTCTCTTCTGTGCCAAATCTTGTACTTGACAGCCTTTCCCTCTCCCTTTTATCTGCAGGATATTGGGAGTGTGTGGCATGCATCCTGACCATCAGGAAACTCTAAAAAAGAATCGAGTGGTGCTAGCCAAACAGCTATTGCTGAGTGAACTGTTAGAACATCTTCTGGAGAAGGACATCATCACCTTGGAAATGAGGGAGCTCATCCAGGTATCTGGAGGCAAAAGAGAGAAGACAATAGATCATAGAGGTGGGAACAGTATGACAAAATACGGAAAGGATATCATACCTTTCTAAGGAAATGGAAATACCCTTCTACCATAGAGCATTTGAGAGAAATGATATATAATTCAAGAATAATAGGAGGGACTTCACCCAAACATACTATTCCTGTAAAAAGAATTCTTGAGATGGATGAGGACACTACCAGGAAGCTTAAGTGGAGATACAGAATGATAGCTAGAGAAGTAAATAGGATTTCATGTTTTATTTTTCTATCTTAGGCCAAGGTGGGCAGTTTCAGCCAGAATGTGGAACTCCTCAACTTGCTGCCTAAGAGGGGTCCCCAAGCTTTCGATGCCTTCTGTGAAGCACTGAGGGAGACCAAGCAAGGCCACCTGGAGGACATGTTGCTCACCACCCTCTCTGGGCTTCAGCATGTACTCCCGCCGGTATGGAGCCCTAGAAATCTGGGATGTTGAGAAGGGTTAGTTTGACTGGAAAGGACTTTGAAAGTCAGGGTGGGGGAGACTAGATTTTGTTGGATATGGACCGGACCATCTCCCTAAGGTCTATCATCATGAGTTTTGATTTCTTACAGTTGAGCTGTGACTATGACTTGAGTCTCCCTTTCCCGATATGTGAGTCCTGTCCCCCTCACAAGAAGCGCCACCTGTCGACAGGTGAGAATTGATGGAATAAAAGGGGTCCCATATTGACTTCCCCTGCCTTGTCTGGTATCTGACTTTGCCCTAACATAAGCCTTTTTTTTTTTTTTTTTTTTTTTTTTTTTAAGAAATAGGATCTTGCTTTGTCACCCAGGTGGGAGGGCTGGAAGGCTGGAAGGCTGGAATGGAGTGGCACCATCATAGCTCACTGCAGCCTCGAATTCCTGAATTGAAGGGCTCCTCCTGCCTCAGCCTCCCACAGGTGGATGGCACCACACCCAGCTAATTTTTTAATTTTTTGCAGAGAAGGAGTCTCACTTTGTTGCCCAGGCTGGTGTCAAACTCCTTGCCTCAAGTGATCCTCTCACCTCGGCCTCCCAAAGTGCTGGGATTATAGGCATGAGCCACTACACCCAGCTGAGGCATATTTTATATTGGGAGTAGTTCTCAATGAATTTGTTAAAGACTAGTAGGACAGTTAGGCAGGATATTTTTTTTTTCCTTGAGACAGAGACTTGCTCTGTTGCCCAGGCTGGAATGCAGTGGTGTGATCTCAGCTCACTGCAACCTCTGCCTCCTGGGTTCAAGCGATTCTCCTGCCACAGCCTCCCTAGTAGCTGGGATTATAGGCATGCGCCACCACACCCGTCTAATTTTTTGTGTTTTTAGTAGAGACGGGGTTTCACCATGTTGGCCTGGCTGGTCTCCAACTCCTGACCTCGTGATCTGCCTACCTCGGACTCCTAAATTACAGGCATGAGCCACTGTGCCCGGCCTAGACAGGGTATTATTAATAGTCATTTCTATTTCCCTTCTGTCACAGATAACAGTTTTTATAATCGACCCTTTGAGCAGCATGTATGGGCAGGAGGTTGATGCTTGATAGGCCTCTATAAAGCTGAATGAGAAGAGACTACATTTGGGGTCACCAGCCTGCTGATGGAACAGCGTTGTGATTTGAACAAGGCTTTTATCAGCTAGCCCATTCAGTCATTCAGCCAGTTGAGCATCTTCTACTTGCAAACTATGTGCAGAGAATCTATTAGTAAGCTAAAACTAAGAGTCTCTGCCCTCATGGAGCTTACAGGTTTGGGGAGTGAGTGAGACCAGTATTTATCAAAACCCAGTTCCAAGAGATGTGTGAAGTTATAATGACATACTAAGATTAATGCTTAAATTATATACTAGTTTGTTCGTTTTCTGTCTATACCACAGATACTGTGGAACACTCTCTAGACAATAAAGATGGTCCTGCCTGCCTTCAGGTGAAGTCTTGCACTCCTGAATTTTATCAAACACACTTCCAGCTGGTGAGTTTTGCATAGTGACAAGAGGAAAAGAGTTGGGAAATGAGACACCCTTCCCGAGCACCTGAACTTAGTTTGCATATACATTTCTTTTCTGCCTTGTTAGTCAGAAAGTTGTTACTGGTTAAATGCCTTCTGTGAGCATTTGTCTGTCTTTACCTGCTGGGGTGAAGAAGAAGAGTGTGATGTTTTTGTTTTCTTGCAATGTCTAATCTAGCCAGGGAGTCATCTGTCATCAAGATGCTCGCGGTCTAACTGGCCTCTCTTCCCTAGGCCTATAGATTGCAGTCTCGGCCTCGTGGCCTGGCACTGGTGTTGAGCAATGTGTGCTTCACTGGAGAGAAAGACCTGGAATTTCGCTCTGGAGGGGAGGTGGACCACAGTACACTAGTCACCCTCTTCAAGCTTTTGGGCTATGACGTCCATGATCTACATGACCAGACTGCACAGGTACCTGAGGCAGGAAAAATTGACATGTAAATTAGAGGACTGAACAGCACTTGAGGACCAGAGATATCTTTTGTTCTTGTGCCTGCTGGGATATGTCTTAAAAGTTGTTTACTATACTTACATTTTTACTCACTCTGTTCTGCCTCTCACCTTGCGATCTAGTAAGAAAGAACTAGGGCCAGCCAACTGTTTTAGTGTTGACATTTCAGGTTGTGCTTTCACAGAGTAATAATAGCTAGGGTTGGGTTCTCACTTCTACATGTTCAGGAGCTTGATTCCCAATCACTCTGGAAGTGATGGGACACTGAGATTCACCATCACCAACTCAGTACAGATATTTATAAGCCAGAGCTACACAGGATATTTACTTCTTAGTTGATATTGCTACTTAGCCATTTGTTTATTATTTAAAAGATTACTTTGGCAGATAAAATTCCTGTGAATGAAATAGGGAATGGGGAAAGTATGTTGTTTTTTTTTTTTGAGACGGAGTCTAGCTCACCCAGGCTGGAGTACAGTGGTATGATTTCCGCTCACTGCAACCTCTGCCTCCCGGGTTCAAGCAATTACCCTGCCTCAGCCTCTTGAGTAGCTGGGACTGTAGGTGCACACCACCGTGCTTGGCTAATTTTTGTATTTTTAGTAGAGACGGGGTTTCGCCACATTTGCCAGGCTGGTCTCGAACTCCTGACCTCAGGTGATGCACCCACCTTGGCCTCCCAAAGTGCTGGGATTACAGGTGTAAGCTACTGTGCCCAGCTGGGAAAGTATTCATAACAGTTGTATGGCCACAAGTGATAGTCATAGGGTGGATTGCTTTTGGATCAGATTTCTAGAAATTGTAAGCATTTTCATTATGGGCTGTTCCTCATTAACCTCAGTTACTGTGCTGCATGACTGACTTTGTGACCTTTAGGGTTTCTGTTTTGCAATCAATAATGGCCTATTTGTAGATTCATGTTCACTCTTTGTTTTTATTCCAGAATAATAGAACTTTCTTAAATTTGCTTTAAGGTTGTTATTGGTGAAATTAAAATTTCTAGGAGATTCACTTTGATCTGTTGAGATAGAGGATCTTTGTTTTCCATTCAGCAGTGTCTGTAGGCTTCATTTCTCTTTCTTAGCTGCCCTCTTTCTGTGAGAATAATTATGTATTGACTATATTTTTGGCAAGACCAGTTTCATTTGCAGGTACCTGGATGTTGTCCTTTACATGCTGTTTTTGCCAACTTCCCCATTGTAGTGCATGCAATGTAGTTAGATCCACCCTTGCTTCAAAACCACAAGAGGAACAACTGCTTCAATCATCGAGTATTCGAGTCGTTCATATGCTTTTCTGAGAAGTCTGCTGGGCATAAAGGGACAAAGGGCGAGGTATCAGTAATAATTCCTACAGAAGTTCACTTAACAAATTGTGCACTAAATGTATTTTCTTAGAGGTTTTGGTTTAGCCATTTCTTTTACTGGAAATTGATTATGTCATGGTTTTCCAAGTTGTATACAGGCTGGTAAAGGATCTTACATGTCTAATAGTTAAAAGATACAATACTGAGTCACTAAGTCAGCTATATACTGCTGTTTTTTTGAAAGACCTTCAGTAGATTTGGTGAGTTTATGAGCTCACTTCATAAATATCATTCTTATTTATGCTAAGCCTGATGTATGTTCAGTGACCTGTTGAATTCTAAATCTTTGGTTACATTGCCGTATAACTGAAATTGCAGTAGAGTTAAACTTCGAGCACCTATGATGGGGGACTATGTGAGCTCCCACAGATTTTTGTAAAGATCAGATGAGGGAGTTTTGACATCAGGAGAAAAGGAAGGGGGTCCTCTTGTATTCCTAAGGACCAAGCAAGATTAGAGAAAATGTCTTCTAACATAGCTAAGAAGAAGAAGCACCTGGGTATATATTATGATCAAAAGGATAAATGGAGGAGGCAGAACTTAAATCG
The DNA here is from genome assembly GCA_963574635.1 of Cheracebus regulus. Taxonomy (NCBI): domain Eukaryota; kingdom Metazoa; phylum Chordata; class Mammalia; order Primates; family Pitheciidae; genus Cheracebus; species Cheracebus regulus. The sequence goes on from CAUYQU010081742.1 coordinate 25,389, forward strand.
GCCTTGAAAGATAGAAGTTACTAAAGCAGAGAGAAGTGATGAGGCCACCCTAGGCAGGGAGAACAGTATATGCGCAAGAAATGCATATGTTATAAACCAGGTAGTTGTAGTGGGTATCGTAATTGGGTGCACTGGGCGTCTGCACGGAATACTCTCTTCCTGGTTGGATCTCCCTAGAGACTCAACTCCTTTATCATATAGCTATTTGGCAAACAAACAGACAGAACTAAAGAACGTAAGATCCTCTTTTTTTCCCACATCAAATCGTTTTTACTTGAGAGGAAAATTCCATTTAAAAACAGGAAATAATATAATTAATCTTAGAGAATCCTCTTCCCCTGATAGTGCTGCAGAGAACATGGGTATTCTCACTCTCCAAATGTTTTCACTTTTCTCTTTATCAAATTTTCATTGCATCTGCTTCATGATGAGGTTACTAGTTCTAGAATTATGATTTACCATATGTTAGTAAACGAGGTACTTTTCAAAGTGGAAATTTCCTTTTACCATGTGGTATTGTTTTTTTAGCTTGCATTTGGGTCACAAACTGCTTTGAAAATGCAGGGACAAGCTGTGGGTCATCCCTGGAAAATGCAGCTGCCCATATAATTTAGCATATAATTTCAGAGGGTTCACAAGTTATGCACTTCACACGTTCCCCCAGCCTGTAGCCAAAAATACACTTAGGAGTTAAGAACCTTGCTATTTATAGAAGTACTGTAATTTTATCAAAAACAAATCTGCAGATCCTATTTTAAGCTATGCTACTTGTGGAAAAGTTCCCCCAAATATCTAATCCCCGTTTATTGAATGGTTTAGTCTTACTAATTTCAATGACAAAGTACATGTATTCTTTTTTTGGGCTTTGTTTTCTATTTACTGACCTAATCTCCCTAAATTCAAAATGCTGGTGATTCAGTGCTCAGGTATATAATTTTTGTTTCTTTCTATGAACAAAATTAATTTCTTTAACTATTAAATGTTAAATTCTATTAGGATCAACTCCAGAGAAACATTCACAGTTATGTATTCTCTTGAAATTATTTATTCGTGAAACAGTGTTTTGATTACCTGTCATTACCTTAAGATTTCTATTATGGTTGGCTTCTACTTACTCAAAAAATACACATACATTTCAACAAAACCAATCTATTTCTAGTTATACTGCAGACTTTCAAATATTTTATTTAACTGCATCTCTTAACTATCTACAAACAGAAGTATTCTGAACAAATAAATTAGTAGTTCTCAAACTTTACCATATCAGAGTCTCCTGGAAAACTTGTTAAAACATATTTTGCTGGGGCCCAAGATTTCACATTTCTTTTTTTTTTTTTTTAGAAAAAGAAAAGCAGAAAGAAAGAAAAAGAAAGAAACAGCAAAAGAAAGAAGAGAGAAAGAAAGAGGAAGAGAAAGAGGGAGAGAGAATGGGATTCTTGTTTTATTGCCCAGGCTAGAATGCAGTCTACAAATGGATATTAAAAACCTCTTTTATGCCAATAATTGTGTTTAACAATGGAGACAGGAAGG
>CAUYQU010081746.1:0-37983 GCA_963574635.1 Cheracebus regulus
CGGTGGCTCACGCCTGTAATCCTAGCACTTTGGGAGGCCGAGGTGGGTGGATCACCTGAGGTCAGGAGTTCAAGACCAGCCTGGCCATCATGGTGAAACCCCATCTTTAAAAAAATAAAGAAAGAAAGAAAGAAAAAAAATAAGAAAAAAAAAACCAAGAGAATAAAATACGTAAGAAGGAGAGAGTGGTCGCCTGTATCAAACACTGCTTAAAGATCAAGTCAGATGAATATAAATGGATAGATTTGCTGTGTGGAAGATGTTGGTGATCTTGACAAGTGCAATTTCAGTAGAGTGAAGGGAATAGAAACTCAACTAAGATGTTCAATAAGGAAGGTGAGGGATGAAAAAAGGAAATTGGGCAGTAGTAATAGGGATGTAAAGAAATGCACAGACATTAGAACCATTCTGGTGAGACAAGCTATATGGGGAGTGAAAAAGGTAATCATAGAGGTTTTTTGTTTGTTTGTTTTTGTTTTTTGAGATGGAGCCTCACTCTGTCACTCAGGCTGCAGTGCAATGGTGTGGTCTCGGGTCACTATGACCTCTGCCTCCCGGGTTCAATTGATTCTCCTGCCTCAGTTTCCCAAGTAGCTGGGATTACAGGTGTGCACCACCATGCCCGGCTAATTTTTGTATTTTTAGTAGAGATGGGGGTTTCACCATGTTGGCCAGGCTGGTCTTGAACTCCTGACCTCAGGTGATCCACCTGCCTCAGCCTCCCAAAGTGCTAGGATTACAGGCAAGAGCCACCATGCCTGGCTGATCGTAGAATTTTTACAGGTGATAAGGAGGGTAGTGGCACTACCAAGAATGGAAAGATGGGTATATAGGAAGGAAAATAATAATTTTCAGGTTGCGAAAAATTGATTTTAAAAATATATATATGTATAGGGCAAGCACGGTTGCTCACACCTGTAATCCTAGCACTTTGTGAGGCCAGGGAGAGCAGATCACCTGAGGTTGACAGTTTGAGACCAGCCTGACCAACGTGGAAGAAACTCCATCTCTAGTAAAAATACAAAATTAGCTGGGCGTGGTGGCATATGCCTGTAATCCCAGCTATTCGGGAGGCTGAGGCAGGAGAATTGCTTGAACCCGGGAGGCGGAGGTTGCGGTGAGCCGAGATTGTGCCATTGCACTCCAGCCTGGGAAATAAGAGCAAAACTCCATCTCAAATGTGTGTGTGTGTGTGTGAGTGCGCGCGCGTGTGTGCACACACGTGCATGCACTTCTGTTTGTATATATGCACACATATATACATACACACACACGTATATATACACATATATGTATACACACACACATATATGTATTTACAAGATGGGGTCTTGCCATGTTGCCTGGGCTGATCTTGAACTCCTGGGCTTGTGCAATCCTCCCATCTCAGTCTTCCAAGTAGCTGGGATTACAGGCATGCACTACTGCACCCAGCTCTGGGGCAAATTGATTTTAATGTGCTGCCAGGATATTCATGTGACAAAAGTAAGTAGTTAGAAATCTAGGCCTGAAGCTTGGTGATTTCCAAATCTATATGTCCAGTCCAAATATGCAAAGTGGTCTGGACTGGGGATACAGATTTGGGAATCATCAACATAAAAATTGTATTACTTGACCATGAGTCTAATTAAGTGCTCCCTTAATGTAGAATAGAAGGAAATGGAAGTCCAAGACAGACCTTGGAGAACTCTTATATTGAAGGGATGGTCAGAGAAGCAAAGAAAACCATGGAAGAATTATCACACAGTTGTGTCACAGAAGCCAAGAGAGAAAAGATTTTCAGGAAGGAAAGGGTTGTCAACAGTGCTTAGTCCATTTTGTGCTGGTATAACAGAATACCACAGACTATGTAATTTATAATAAGCATAAATTTATTAACTCATGGTTCTGGTGGCTGGGAAGTCCAGGATCAAGGGGCTGGCAGAAGGGCAAAGAGAGGGTGGGGCTGAGGGGAATTAAACTTATCCTTTTACAAGGAGCCCATTACCAAGATAAGGGCATTAATCCATGCATAAAGGTTGTGTTCCCATGACCCAAATACCTCCCATTAGGGCCTACTTCCCAACACCACTGCATTGCAGATCCAATTTCCAGCACATGAACCTTGGAGGACAGGTTTAAACTGTAGCAAATGCCAAGTGCTATAGACAGCTCAAGAATGCTGAGTATAGAAAGTTGGTAGATTTGACACTCAGAAGGCCACAATGACTGGGGCTTCTTATGTCCACAGGCCTCTCCACCATCAACCAGACTCAGATTCGTCTTGATTTTCACTTCTCCTCTGATAGAACTGCGGGTGGCATGGAGGTCCAGCAGGCCAGCCTCATGTTCTTTGTGCAGCTCCCTTCCAATATCACTTGGACCTTGAAAGTGAGGGTCCTTGTGCTGAGTCCACAAAACACCAACCTCACTTTGGCTAATCAGTACCTGCTGGAGGTGAATGCCAGTGGCTGGCATCAGCTCCTTCTGGGGCCCGAAGCACAAGCTGCCTGCAGCCAGGGGCACCTGACCCTGGAACTGGTACCTGAAGGCCAGGTAGCCCAGAGCTCAGTCATCCTGGGTGGAGCTGCCCATAGGCCTTTTGTGGCAGCCCGGGTGAGAGTTGGGGGCAAACACCAGATTCGCCGACGGGGCATCGACTGCCAAGGAGGGTCCAGGATGTGCTGTCGACAAGAGTTTTTTGTGGACTTCCGTGAGATTGGCTGGCACGACTGGATCATCCAGCCTGAGGGCTACGCCATGAACTTCTGCATAGGGCAATGCCCGCTACACATAGCAGGCATGCCTGGTATTGCTGCCTCCTTTCACACTGCCGTGCTCAATCTTCTCAAGGCCAACACAGCTGCAGGCACCACTGGAGGGGGCTCATGCTGTGTGCCCACATCCCGGCGCCCCCTGTCTCTGCTCTACTATGACAAGGACAGCAACATTGTCAAGACTGACATACCTGACATGGTAGTAGAGGCCTGCGGGTGCAGTTAGTCTATGTGTGGTGTGGGCAGCCCAAGGTGGCATGGGCAAACATGCCCCCACAGAAGTGTACTTCCTTGAGAGGAGAGAATGACCCCATTCTCTGTGCAGAATGTGAACTCCCTCTTCCTGATCTTATGGAAATGACCCCACCTTTGACTCGAAGAGACCTTCATCTAAAGAGTCACTGTCCCATCTTTCTGACCACTACCCTCTTTCCTAGGGCAAAGTCCATCCTGTTAGCCCCACATGCTTACCCCAAACTCCAGGGGCTCAGACCCATCTCCAACCACGAGCAATGCCATCTAGTTCTCAGGCAAAGACACCCTTAGCTCACCTTTAATTGACCCTGTAACCTACTGTGTCTTCCTATCCTTTCTACTTGATGGCCCCCACTCCAAGATGAGTTGACACAGCCCCTTCCCCTGATTTTTGTAGATCTCCAGAGAGCCCCTTCTTTGGATTCACCGAGGTTTAGATCACTGCTGTCCAAAATAGAGGCTCACTTACCCCCTATCTGTTTTGAGCCCCTTTCCTTCTGACTTGTCCAGGTGAACTGCCAATGCTCTCTTTGCATACCCTCATCCATTTTTTGTCCTCTGCCTTTCTCTATGCCTTTAAGAGCTGACTCACCTGAGCTCCCCTGCCCTCTGGCTTCCTGCTGAGGCCAGGGCATTTCTCTGCTCCCCCTCTGCCTAGGTGCCATGGTTCTGAGTGACTGGCTGTACTGTGTCCCTATGCTGGTAATCTGGCTACCCGCTTCCATGGCCTCAGCTCTGCCTACCTTCTGATATCACTGCTTCAACACTAGGGGGTCCTAAAGACTTTCTATGTTGCTAGTCCCTAGGGCTTCAACATCTCTTACTGGTTCTCTTAACTCTGTCTATACCTCTGTAAAAAAACAGACAGCTGAATGGTTCCTCTATCTCCTACAAGGGCCCTAACTGGCACCCCAGATGACACGGAGCCTGCCTGCCTATGCTGTAGTCTGCCTGCTCTGCTGTCTTCACATGGGCTTCTTGGGACTGAGCTATTGTATCCGTCTCACACTTTATGCCTCTTCTTTCATAGCCACCCCTGCCCCCCATCCTTCTAGAACCATCTTTAGGTCTCATGACTAATAAAAACCTAGGTTTTACCTGTTCCCTCTGTAATCCCTCCAAAAGATGGGACAGATCAGTGCTCAGTCATCAAGTAAACTGACCAGCTGTGGGCAAGCAGGTGTGGGAGGCAGAGGCATGCTCAGAGCTGGCTCCAAAACCTGCGACTTGCCTTCCTTTCACCTGCCCCCGGTGCTCCACCCAGGAGTCCTGCCTGGATGCTGGAACAGGCAAGGGCTGCTGGAGGCAGACAGGGAGAAGAGGAAGGCCTGTGTGAGGAGAGGGTAGCATTTGCTCTGAGACTGGGCCTTTTTTAGACCTTTGCCCTTCCTCCCCCACATCTCCTCCCTTTGGCTGGACAGTCCTGAACCACGAGGTCGATATTGTCTGCAGCCCAAGGCCGAGCTTACGCAAAACCCATGTGTTCTTTGGTAAACGTGATGTCTGTGTTTGCTCAGCTTATAACCCCCTCCTACGAGGTTAAGAGGTCCCTGAAATAGGAACCCTGGAGGGGAAAGTCTGAAAAGGACTCCCTGGGGGACTGTAAATCTGAGCTTGGGGGCTTCCTGAACAGCCCATGGAAGTTATCCCACCTTTAACTTGAGGAGATCTTCATCTATGGAGACTCTAAAGGGGCCTTCCGGTGTCTCCCCGACATGCCCCCCACCCCCACACCCCCGACCCCCAGATCTAACCTCCTTCCCAATTACAGCTTAGTCCCCAGGGCCAAGACTGGGGTAAGGCAAAGTGAATCATTCACCTGGGGTGGGGGTTATATTTTAAGGAGATGGTAAAAAATGTATTAATCAAGATAAGATTTCAATGCAATATTTTTTAAAGTCAAAATTAATGCAAAAAAAAAAATCCATGATGAACAAAATAGCCTATTTTAAAATAAAAACAGGATCAGCATTATTCCCTTTCTTTTTTGGCTCTGCCTTTTGTAAAATGGGGAAAGAGTGGGTCTGTCTTCTTCCAAACATTTTCTTCTAGAGCTTCCTCGCTCCTACCTCTAGACTCCTTCAGGCTTTTCTCATCTGAGCAAGATAACCACTCCCATTTCGCTTCTTCTACTTCCTTACCCACCTCCAAGCCTGTCGCTATCCCCCAGCCCCCAACCAGGTTGGTGGTAGGGCAGGCAGTGAGGCAGATGGCTAGGGTATTTATAACTCAGGAGCACTTCTTGGGAAAAGTGACTAAGATGCTAAGAGCATATTTATAGCTGAGCTCTGACGTAAGTGTCAGTGGGGAGGTAGGACCAGGCCAGGCACAGTAGCAAGGGGGTGGGAAGAGCTAGAAACTGGGGGCACCTGACAGTGAGGGTGGGGAGGGGTGGGGTCAGTGACTCCTGCAGCCACTTTTTGTCACCTCCTGCCTACCGATACTAACAGGTAAACCTTCCGAGGCACCACCATCGATAGACACCTCCACTTTGCCAACCCGATGTTCAGACCCCAGCGGATAGAGAGCTATCATTTACCAGCCTAACCAACAGAATGGGAGCTGGGAGCTGTGGAGAACACTGGACAGAGCGCTTGAATGTGTTTCAGAGCCTGGGGAGAAATGCAGGGTGGAGAGGAGAATCTAAGTGTCTCAGTGCATGCACCCTCACCCCACCCCCACCAAAGAGTGCCCTAAGGTTCTAGGAAGAGCGTGGTATACCACCAAGCTCCATTGCCACGTGTCCGTGTGATGAGTTCCAAATCAAACGTAGCAGTGATGTGGATCCTGAAGACAGCCTCTCTTCTCCGGCAGCGTGATGGGGAAAGAACAAAGGAACAAGTTTCTTCCTGTCTCTTGTGGGGGAGGCAGAGTCCCCAGAGTGAGAGGTCTAGGAGCACTCCTCATCAATCCACTCCCCAGAGCTGCCCCTTCCCTGTCCCTGGGGAGCTCCAGCCAGCTACAAGCCAGCTGCTGTCCAGAGGCACGGCACTGCCACATGGTGGACACTGGTGGTACTGAGGCCCAGCTCTCCAAGTAGGACCCCTGTCCCCCAGGTGCCAGCTCCAATAGTCTCTCTTGACAGCCCCCATCATCTAAATAGAGGGGAAATGAACCAAGTGGAATAAGAACACATTTCCAAATCACACTCGCTTCCCTCACAGCTTTCTCCCCGTCAGGCTTCTTGGAGGAACTGGGGCATAAGGAGAAAAGCTAGCATGAGGCCCACCCTCATGAATTCAAGGTGGAGGGGTGTGGGTCCACCCCATTTAAAGCCAGTGAGGGCCCAGTGCGGTGGCTCACGTCTATTATCCCAACACCTTGGGAGGCTGAGGTGAGAGGATCGCTTGAGCTCAGGAGTTTGAGACCACCCTGGGCAACACAGCAAGACCCTGTCTCTAAAAAAATTAAAAATAAATTAGCTTAACATGGTGGCATATACCTGTAGCCTTAGCTACTCTGGAGGCTGAGGTGGAAGAATCACTTAACCCTTGGAGGTCGTGATCAGGGCACCACACTCCAGCCTGGATGACAGAGTGAGACCCTGCCTCAAAAAAAAAATAAAAAATACAATAAAAAATAAAGCCAGCAAGGAAACGTGGTCACGAAGGCTGAGACGGGGAACCAAGACTGCTGTACTCGCTTTGCTTTGTTGTCGAAAGCTCTTAAAGCTCGAATTTCCCACCCCCATTAACAGGCCTGAAGGCTGGTGCGGTGGCTCATGTTTGTAACCTCAGCCCTTTAGGAGGCCAAGGTAAGTGGATTGCTTGAGCCCAGAAGTTCAAGACCAGCCTGGGCAACATAGCGAGAGCCTGTCCCTATGAACAATTTAAAAATTAGCCAGGCCTGGTGGTGTGCACCACTGCTGCAGCAGTGTCCATGAGGAAGCTGTGAGTTCCAGTGGGTACTTCTCTGGGGCCCCAGCTACTAAGGAAGCTGAGGAAGAAGGCTTACTTGAGCCCGGGAGTTCAAGGCTGCAGTGAGCTATGATTGTGCCACTGCATTCTAGCCTGGACAACGGATTGAGACCTTATCTCAATAAAATTAAATAAAATAAAAAATTTTAAATTTTAAAAAATTTAAAAAGGCCTGGAGCTACTTCTAGGATGCCCCGAATTTAGGCAACTCTCACAGTCCCTTGAAAGAGAAGTGGCAGCTGGGTACAGGCCCTCCCAAGTACCATGCCCCCTGATGGACTCTGCCCTGTGTAAGATTGCATCACCAACACCACCACCTCTCTGGGCTTCCCCAGACACCACAGGAACACGTTTCCCGCCCCAGCCCCCACTCTGGCCCTCCTCTACCTCATGTTCCAGGCCACTGGACTCTGGGCAGCCAGCACAGGCAGGGTCAGGGGTGATTTCGGTGCCTCGTGGCACTGCCACCTGGGCCTGAGCAAGAGGGCTCCATTCTCCTATCTGCCCAACCCCTCACCCCTTCCCAGCCCCAGTGCTAGAAATAAAGAGACCAGAATTTTCCTTCTGGCCTAAGAGCCCCAGAGAAATACCCACTGGAACTCACAGCTGCCTCATGGAAACTGCTGTAGCAGTGGTGAAGCTAGAAAGACTAGAGGTATGAGGGAAAATTGCCCTTCCCCACCTGGCTCATAAGGCATTCCCTCCCCAAGTCCCAGACCTTGGGGACTGAGCCTGTGACATCATCCTCTTTCTTGCATCATGCGTGTCCACATCGCACCCCCCACCCCCATACCCCCACTTCAGGCCCAGTCACCATGGCCAGATGGTGAAACCTGAGCTGATGGGGAGGAGGACCTCCACCCCCTGCAGGGGCCTGATGGGCAGCACAGCTGGCCAATCCTGGGGCTCAGAGGGTTGGTGGGCTGGCTGACCACTAGGTTGGGAAGCCCCAGGCAGCTGGCTCTAAAGAGGCCCCAGGTCAGTAGCCAGACATAAGCTGTGAGGGTCAAGCACAGCTGTCCATCTGATGATCTACCTTCGGCCTTCCTGAGTCCCAGACAATAGAAGACAGGTGGCTCTACCCTTGGCCAAGGGTAGGTGTGGCACTGGTGTCTGCTGTCACTGTGCCCTCATTGGCCCCCAGCAATCAGACTCAACAGATGAAGCAACTGCCATCAGAGGCTACCGAACCAGGGCCATTCACCAGGAGTATGGGGCTCCCTGATGTCCAGCTCTGGATGGTGCTGCTGTGGGCACTGGTACAGGCACAGGGGACAGGGTCTGTGTGTTCCTCCTGTGGGGGCCCCACACTGGCACCCCAAGCAGAACGAGCTCTGGTGCTGGAGCTCGCCAAGCAGCAAATCCTGGAGGGGTTGCACCTGACCAGTCGTCCCCAAATAACTCATCCTCCGCCCCAGGCAGCGCTGACCAGAGCCCTCCGGAGACTACAGCCAGGGAGTGTGGCTCCAGGGAATGGGGAGGAGGTCATCAGCTTTGCTACCGTCACAGGTGGGTGAGGGAGTGAGCGACAGGCAGACAGCAGACAGGGAAAGGGAAGCAGAAGGGGAGCCCGGCAGGAGCTGCAGAGGGAGTGGGGTGTGGCAGGAGAAGGAGGAGCTGGGGCAGGGACTGGTGGCACAGGACACAAAGCAGTCTCTACTTGTCTAACGGTGGGTTCGAGGGAGAGCAATGGGCAGGACTAGGGGAGTCTCAGAGGAGAGCTTCATCTCTGCTCACATTTTTCTTTCCCTTCTCTGTCTTTCCGGCAGACTCCACTTTAGCCTGTAGCTCCCTGCTCACCTTTCACCTGTCCCCTCCTCGGTCTCACCACCTGTACCAGGCCCGCCTGTGGCTGCACGTGCTCCCCACCCGTCCTGGCACTCTTTACTTGAGGATCTTCCGATGGGGACCGAGTAGGAGGCGCCAAGGGTCCCGCACCCTGCTGGCTGAGCACCACATCACCCACCTGGGCTGGCATGCCTTAACTCTGCCCTCTAGTGGCTTGAGGGGTGAGAAGTCTGGTGTCCTGAAACTGCAACTAGACTGCAGACCCCTGGAAGGCAACAGCACAGTTACTGGACAACCACGGCAGCTCCTGGACACAGCAGGACACCAGCAGCCCTTCCTAGAGCTTAAGATCCGAGCCAATGAGCCTGGAGCAGGCCGGGCCAGGAGGAGGACCCCCACCTGTGGGCCTGCGACCCCCTTATGTTGCAGGCGAGACCATTACATAGACTTCCGGGAACTGGGATGGCGGGACTGGATACTGCAGCCCGAGGGGTACCAGCTGAATTATTGCAGTGGGGAGTGCCCTCTTCACCTGGCTGGCAGCCCAGGCATTGCTGCCTCTTTCCATTCTGCCATCTTCAGCCTCCTCAAAGCCAACAACCATTGGCCTGCCAGTACCTCCTGCTGTGTCCCCACTGCCCGAAGGCCCCTCTCTCTCCTCTACCTTGATCGTAATGGCAATGTGGTCAAGACGGATGTGCCAGATATGGTGGTGGAGGCCTGTGGCTGCAGCTAGCAAGAGGACCTGGGGCTTTGGAATGAAGAGACCAAGTTGGAGGTTCCCAGGCACAGGGCATTTGTGGCTGGAGGCATCAGATTCCTGATCCACACCCAACCCAATAGCCATCTGGCAATATGACTCACTCGACCCCTATGGGACACAAATGGGCACTTTCTTGTCTGAGACTCTGGCCTGATCCAGGTTGGTTGATATGTTGGGAGATGGGTAAAGCGTTTCTTCTAAGGGGGTCTCCTCAGAAAGCATGATTTCTTGCCCTAAGTCCCGTGAGGAGAAGACGTCAGGACTAGGGAGGGAAGGAGGAAAGGCAGAGAAAAATTACTTAGCCTCTCCCAGGACGAGAAAGTCCTCAAGTGAGGGAAGGAGGAAACAGAGAGATGGTCCAGCAGGCTTGGAGGAGGATAAGTAGGCTGACCCAGGGTAAGAGCTGTTGAAATGCCTTAAGGGAGGGTCAAGGAGAGGAACAAGGTGCTGAGGGAGGATGCTTAGGGATGCCCCAGAAACAGGAGTCAGGAAAGAGAGGTGCTAAACCTGAGAAGGTCCCTGGTTTTTCCCAGAAGACAGGACCCGGTGGGAGACAAGCATCTATACTTTCCTCATAAAAAGGAGAAAGATCCGGGTGCAGTGGCTGACGCCTGTAATCCCAGCACTTTGGGAGGCCGAGGTGGGTGGATCACTTGAGGTCAGGAATTCAAGACCAGCTTGACCAGCATGGTGAGACCCTGTCTCTACTAAAAAATTACAAAAATTAGCCAGGTGTAGTGACAGGTGCCTGTAGTCCCAGCTACTCAGGAGGCTGAGGCAGGAGAATCGCTTGAACCTGGGAGGCAGAAGTTGCAGTGAGCTGAGATCACGCCACTGCACTCCAGCCTGGGCGACAAGAGCGAAACCAACAAATGCGAGTCATAGAGAGGGGTTGGGGTGACGGTGCAGAGCAACAGTTCTCCAAGTGTGCTCTGGAGTCTTCTGTGATGTCCCTTTTCAGGGGCGTCCACAAAGTCAAAGTTATTTTTATAATAATACTAACATGTTATTTGCCTTTTGAATTCTCATTATCTTAAAATTGTACAGTGAAGTTTTCCAGAGGCTGTGTGACATGTGATTACATCATCTTTCTGACATCATTGTTAATGGAAGGTGTGCTTGTATATTCTTGTGTTACAGTCTTTTTCAGTTTTGATTTCTAATGTAGTGAATTGATAGATGTAAATCATACAGATAAAAGCGCAATTATTTTTTGTGTGTGACAGAATGTCTCTCTGTCACCCAGGCTGGAGAGCAATGGATCTCAGCTCTCTGCAACCTCCGCCTCCCCATTTCAAGCAATTCTCCTGCCTCAGCCTCCCGAGTAGCTGGGACTACAGGCCTGTACCACCATGCCCAGCTATTTTTTGTATTTTTAGTAGAGATGGGGTTTTGCCATGTTGGCCAGGCTGGTCTTGGACCTCTGAGGTGATTCCCCCCACCCTGACCCTCCAAAGTGCTGGGATTACAGGCCTGAGCCACCACGAATAACCCAATGACTTTTTTTTTTTTTTTTTTTTTATTCTCACCTAAGCTCAAGGACAACTTAGAAACCCAATGACTTTTAAGAGTATAGAGGAAACTGGTCCAGCATGGTGGCTCACGCCTGTAATCCCAGTACTTGGGGAGGCAGAGGCAGGCGAATCACAAAGTCAAGAGATTGAGACCATCCTGGCTAACACGGTGAAACCCCATCTCTACTAAAAATACAAAAAAAAAAAAAGAAAAAAAAAAAACAATTAGCCAGGCCTGGTGGCACACACCTGTAGTCCCAGCTACTCAGGAGGCTAAGGCAGGAGAATCACTAGAATCTGGGAGGTGGAAGTTGCAGTGAGCCGAGATTGCGCCACTGCACTCCAGCCTGGGCAATGGAGGGAGACACTGTCTCAAAAAAAAAAAAATAGTTTGAGAGTCACTGGTCTATAGAACTGGTTGGGGAGTATAAAGTAACGTGTTCTTAGAGATCTCCACTTGCTGGGCACCGGTGGTCCCAGCTAGTTGGGAGGCTAAGGCGGGAAGACTGCTTAAACCCAGGAGTTCAAGGCTATGATCACACTTGTGAATAGCTTCTGCACTCCAGCCTTGACAAACAGGACTCCGTCCCAAATAAATATAAATAAATAAATAATAGCTCCTCTGGAAGAAGAGGCTCGAGGCTGGGACAGGAGCATGTGTGGGGTGCCTTTTTTTCAGTGACCATTATTCTGGCCTGACTGAGCTGGGTCTCTGACCCTCTGGGTATAACTAGTCTGGGTCAAAGTCCCACACCTCCCTCCCTCTAATTTCACCTTTTCTTTTCCCCCTTGACCCTCAGACTGAACAGTTAACCCACTGACCTTCCAGGCCCAGGGGGTGGTTCTTGGAAGCAGAGCTAGGATGTGGGAGGTCTGCCTGTGGGCTTGAACAAAAGAGGAGAAGGTGCTCCTTTTCTATCACGCTTTCTCCTCTTTCTCGTAAAAATCAGCGAGACAGAAATGGTGCCCCTCCCCTATATCCGGTCATGATGGCAACGGATCATCATGCCCTAAAGGGGCAGGGCGCCTCCTTGTGAGGCAGTGCCGCTGGGCATAGCAACCTCTGACAGTGCGCCTCTCCGTTTCTTTGAGCTCACATATCCACCTCCAGGGCTTCTAACTGGGCTTTAGTGAGGGGACCTGACCGATCTCCTTTAGCTCCCCCAGCTCTTCTGCCACGACTGCTAGCGGGTGTCATGTGTGAGAACGGCCAGCAGAGGGAGCAGAAGGCCTTGAAGAGCTGCTAGAGCCAGCGGAGGCGAGGTGCGGAGGTGGCCGCAGTCTCTGGAACTTCGAGACGCAGAGCGGGAGTTCTCCCGAAAGGGGCTTCGGCCTCAGGGCTCACCCTGCACCCAGAGCCTCAGCCGCTGCTCCTAGCTTTTATGCTCAATAGACTCCTCACCTTCTGCCAGAGCCCCTAACCCCTCAATATGATTTGCCCCAAACCCCAACTTTGTCCCAGCCGCTCCAAGCTCCATCCAAAGGGTAAGGCCTGCCGAAAAGCCACAGGATGTCAGAAGGCTCAGTTGGCACCAACCAAAGGCGACTACCTTACCTCCACTATTATCGTTCTCAGTTGAACTTCTCCGCCTGTCCCGCAGTATTTTCCTGAATCTGGTTTTCTGGCTCTGGGTCGGGACCTCTTTGGGGCCAGCCGATCCAGAAATCCATGCCGGGGTTTACTGCCCACCAACAGCAGAGTGTTGGGGGGGGTGGGGGGGGCGTAGGCAGTATAGGGTCCCTCAAGGGAGGGGGAGGATCCTGGGGGTCCTGGGGGTGCAATAAGCCCAGCACCCCCTCTCTTGCTTCCAGCTACCTCGCCTCATCCTCCAGAACGGCTAGAGGGAGGGAAATAGGAGGGAGGTGAGGGGCGAGCGGGAAGAGCGGCGGCGCGCCAGCGGCTGGAGCGAGAAAAAGTTTTTGCAAAGGGAAAAAAAGTTTGCGCTTCTCGCGGGTGGTCCGGGCTTGCGGCCCGGCGGGCTGGGCCGGCGGGAGGGCTGGGGGCCAGGTTGGGGGGGTGGGGGTGGCATTGAGGCTGCGCTGCCGTGGCCCTCTCCGCCCCCCCTCCCCACCGCACACCCCCCAGCCCAGACTCCAGCCCTGGATCGCGCATCCCGAGCCCAGCGCCCAGACAGAGGTGAGAAGGGGGGGGCAGGCGGGGGACCACCTGGGAGCAGTGGGGGAGGGGGCCTCAGGGGATGCTCAGCTTCCGAGGGACTCGTCCCAGACCCGGGGACACAGAGGCAAATTGGGGATGGGAGAGCCTGGGGTGAGACATTAGAAACTCCACATTTTTCACTTGTATCTTTCTCTGTATCTTCCTTTTCTTCCCTTTCTTCTTCTGTCAGTCTGTGTATCTCTGTCTCAGGCAACCGTGAGCCTTTGTCTCCGCCTCTCCCGTATATTAGAAACATCTCACTTTCATGAGGTTGAGAGCTGAAGAGGCTGGAGGGATGGCTAGCAGGAGGTCTGCGTGGTAGAGGGAACTCCAGGTGTGTGTCTGCGCGTGGGGCAGGAAGACGTCAGTGTTTCTGAAAGGAGGGGACTGAAAAGGAGGGAGCTCCAGGTGGGGTGGGGACGGGTGTGTGGGAGGCAAGAGAACCACTAGAGGCCAGCCGGGCTTGCACCCTTGACCTGTCTTGTGACAGATGTGCCAATGGATGCTTGTGTTTGGGGGAAAGGAGTGTCTTCTGGACTAGGAAGGGGGCTTGGAGAGGCTGTCCAAGGTCTAGTGAAGGCCCTAGAATGATCTCAGGCAATTTCGGACTCCTGAGTCCCAAGGGCTGTGGGTAAGGCGCTCAGGAGGAGCCGGGGAGACCTTGTCTTGACCCTCTGAACTCAGGACCACCGGGGCAGCGGGAGCCAGCCGCAGGGAGACCCCTACCGGGGCTGGGTGGGACCACTGGCCACTGTCAGCCTGTGTATCCCCGTTGGTCCCCCGCCCAAACGGGAGCTGGGGACGGAGGCCCCTCCTCTGGCTCAGACCACCCTGCCTGCCCTTGCTCCCCGCTCTGAATCCTCTTTCAGGCCCCATGACCCCGAAACAATCAGTCCTGGGCAGCTAGCTTTCGGGACAGGATTAGGGAAAAGGGACCCGGTAGAGCCTGAGGACTGAGGGTTCTGGGGTCTGGAGAGCTGGGGTCTTCTGGGATAGGTCTTTACGTTCCAGTAGAAGGAGAAGGCGGGGCGGTTTCCCGGGGGAGTTGTAAGGGTCGAAATAAGGGTGGTTTTCCCTAGGGGGCGGGGTCCAGAGACCTCTCCCCCTCACCGTTATCTCCCTGGCATCCCCGCCCTTGACGTCACCAGGGGGTTCCCGGGGGTCTGGAGGGGTTAACTCTTGGGAAGCCGGCTGCGATACCCAGGAACCTAAGGTGTCCCGGCCCCTCCTTCTCCCCGTACACACCTAATTTTATTGGCCCAGTCACTTTCTCTCCTTTCTCTCCCCAATACTTTCTGGATTCTTCTTTCTCATCCCACCTACGGGGACCCCCACTCTCCAGTAGTTCCCCCCAGGACGCCACTGCCCGCTTTCCGGATGCGCTGAGAGGAGGAGGCAAGAATGTGTCCCGCCCCTCAGCCCCCACCCCTAAGGCTCGCTCGACTGGGCTCCCCGGGCGGGCGGGGGGAGCGGAGCCGTCTGCAGCCAGTGCCTGCGGCGGCGACTTGGGTGGGCCAAGGAGGCACGGGGGCGGGGAAGGCGGGACCGGGAGTAGCGGGGCGGAGCCGACTCCTGGGAGTTGGGGAGCGGGGGTGCGAGGGGGACTCTGGAAAACAGGGAGACAACGAAGATGGTTTACGGCTCCGGCAGGGGAATCCTAGAGCTCCCTGTCCCATCCCGAACTCACAGCCCAGAAAAACTTTATCGAACCTAAAAAAGTTGGCGACATTTTCCTTTTACTGGCCTGAAGGGGAGATGTGGGTGGGCTGTGGCACGCGTGGGTGTGGGCGAGGAGGGATGTCGCCCCATTTCCTTGGAGGCTCTTCAGCGGCTGGGCAGTGGGGCAGAAAGATGACTGAGTAGGCAAGATTGGGGGAGTCTCTAGTGTTTGGGGGATCATTTGTCAACCTGCCTCCTTCTCCTTGGTGAGTTAAAGAGGAAGGAGGCGGGAGAAGTGTCCCCCCATCCAGCTGCCAGCCAGCTGTGCCCCCCCCGCCCCCAACATTAGTGCCAAGGTCGAGTTGGGAGGTCTTGGATGAGGGATCCGCATCTCGGCTGGAAAAAGAAGAGTTAGGAAGGGTACGGCCTTGGCTGCGGGGCTCGGGCTGGGTCGTGGGGTCCGGGTTCCGCTCCCCATCTCACCCCGCCCTCACCCTAGATCCTAGCATCCCGGGATCACCCACCGCGCCGGCCGGCCCGGCCCGCTCCCGGTGGTTCTCCACCCCACCCCGCCCCGCCCCACCCTCACCCCCGGGAGACCGGAAAACCCGGGATGGAGCGAAAACTGCGAGTTTGAAGAGAAAACCGGACAGCAGCACCTTCTTCCTCGCTACTCTTTTATAACGATGACATTGTTTTTGTTTTTTTTTTTTCATTCTTTCAACGTCTCCGCTCATACTTCCTTTCCTGTTCCCCCAAAACAGAGACCATAAGTTTAGGTGGGCCCGATTTAAACTACCCCAGAATGACACCAGCTGTCATCCTTTGTACCCAACAGACCCAGTAGACTCCCCTCAGGAACCTTACTTCCTCCTCCACACAGCTTTCTGCCTAAAAGAAGAGGAGAGCTGATCGCTTGTGCTCCCTCCTGGCCCCACCTGTCTCTCTGTCGGCACTGTGGCCAAAGCTCCCTCTGCTGGACACTGCAGAGATTGTACATGGGCGGTCCCTGGGGCACAGGCAGAGCAGCCCAGTGCTTGAAGTCAGATCCTCCAAACGAGTTCTCCTATCCCACCCCTCAAAGCCAGCCCAGGGTTAAAGCAAGAAGACTTAGAGGGCTCATAGTACTAAAATCACTTAAAGCTCATGTAGGCACAATTAGTCCAAAACACCCTATACTCACAGACCACCCAGGCAAAGTTCCCACCCAGTTCCCAAAAAGATCCCCAGACTACAAGGCTGCCTCTGCCTCTCTGGGACATTTCCCCTTACCCCCTCCCTGGATGAGTTTTTTTTTTTTTTTTTGAGACAGAGTCTTGCTCTGTTGCCCAGGCTGGAGTGCAGTGGCATGATCTCAGTTCACTGCAACCTTCACCTCCCAGGTTCAAGCGATTCTTCTGCCTCAGCCTCCTGAGTAGCTGGGATTACAGGCATCTGCCATCATGCCCAGCTAATTTTTGTATTTTTGTAGAGATGGGGTTTCACCATGTTGGCCAGGCTAGTCTTGAACTCCTGACCTCAGGTGATCCACCCGCCTTGGACTCCCAAAGTGCCAGGATTACAGGCGTGAGCCACTGAGCCTGGTCCAGCGATGCTCTTTTCAACTCAATTTCCATGGCGAATGTCTTAGAGGGGCGGGGACACTGGGGACGGTCTGCCCAGGGTTCTGTGCCTGAGACTGCTCTCTGACTGTCTCTATTTCCCTCCACCTTTATAACTCCCTTCCCTTTCTGCAGAGTCCCCACACCCTCCTCTGAGACGCCATGTTCAACTCGATGACCCCACCACCGGTCAGTAGCTATGGCGAGCCCTGCTGTCTGCGGCCCCTCCCCAGTCAGGGGGCCCCCAGTGTGGGGACAGAAGGTCAGTGTATATACTATCCCTGGGCCTTGAGGATTTGGCAGGTCTCCCACCTGGGCCCACCCCCACCCCATGCCAGTTTCCCATCCATAGGAGGATTTGAAGCCCCATGTCATGTGAACCTGGAATCAGAGATAAGGTCTTGCCTGGGGTTTTAAAGTGAGGCTCACCTGTCCCCCATTCCTATTCCAGCTGTCTCTTTTTTCTAGGACTGTCTGGCCTGCCCTCCTGCCACCAAGCTAACCTCATGTCCGGCCCCCACAATTATGGGCCAGCCAGAGAGACCAACAGCTGCAGTGAGGGTGAGGGCTCAGGCAACACCTCTTCCCCTTCTGCCCTCTTTGACTTGTTCTAAAAGAGAAAGTGGGAGGGCAGGGGATCTCACTTGGAGGAGATACTTGGAGATGTGAGGCGTCAGAGCACCATGAAGCAGTCACAGCTGGGGTGGGAGCGGTGGCTCACACCTGTAATCCCAGCACTTTGGGGGGAGGCCGAGGTGGGAAGATCACTTGAGGTCAGGAGTTCAAGACCAGCCTGGCCAACATGGTGAAACCCTATCTCTATTAACAGTACAAAAATTAGCCAGGCATGGTGGTTCGTGCCAGTAGTCCCAGCTACCTGGGTGGCTGAGGCAGGAGAATCACTTGAACCTGGGAGGCAGAGGTTACGGTGAGCCAAGATCACACCAGTGCACTGCAGCCTGGGCGACAGAGAGTGACTCTGTCTAAAAAAAAAAAAAAAAAAAAAAAAAGTCACAGATAGGATCAGTGGGGCAAAGCAGAATCAAGTGTCACTGGTTTTGTCAAGTCAGGACCTACAAGTTAGGTGCATGGAGAGACAGGCCACTTTACCATATCCATCTCCCCTGTCTCCTGCCTCAGGCCCACTTTTTTCTTCTCCCCGGAGTACAGTCAAATTGACCAAGAAGCGGGCATTGTCCATTTCACCGCTGTCGGACGCCAGCCTGGACCTGCAGACGGTTATCCGCACCTCACCCAGCTCCCTCGTAGCTTTCATCAACTCGAGATGCACATCCCCAGGAGGCTCCTACGGCCATCTCTCCATCAGCACCATGAGGTGCAGGCAGCCCCGGGCCAAGAGGCTCCTAAAGCCCCTGCCAAAGTCCATTAAAAGTCTCGAGTCCTCAAACCACCTGATCCTATTTGAATCCCTGTCATTTCAAGAATAACTCTCCTTGAAATGACAACACTCTTGTTGCCCTGGGACTGCCTCAACACTTCAAATCCCAAGTCTTCCAGAAACCCTCCAAATAGCCCCAGACCTCCTGAGACATCCTGATTGTCTTAAGTAACTGCCTCCTCTCCTCTCCTCTCCTCCTCAGCCCATCTCTGGGATTCCCACCCCAGATGAATCACCAAAAAGGGCCCTCGCCTTCCTTTGGGGTCCAGCCCTGTGGTCTCCATGACTCATCCCGGGGTGGCATGATCCCACATCCTCAGTCCCGGGGACCCCTCCCAACTTGCCAGGTGAGAGTCCTCATATTGCTACCTGATTTCCCTCAGCTCAGGGTGGATAGGTGGTGGATTTTTGTAGGGGAAAGGTGAAGGAAGGGCAAGGGATATAAGTTTTCAGTACTAGAAAAGTAAAGAGGTATGGGTACTGGGGTTCACACCTTGCAGTTGAATCAGACACTTCCAAATGGGATCCCACCTTTTGCCCATCCCATTCACCAGTGTAGTCCCTTTCAGACCTAGGAGGTTCCAGCTGCTTGGGTGGGGGCACTTAGGGCAGGAAGACCTGGCTTGGTTCCCTCTTCCTTCTGCTTACTTCCACCTTCATCCCTGACACCTCTTCCCCTACGGAAGCTGAAGTCTGAGCTGGACATGCTGGTTGGCAAGTGCCGAGAGGAGCCCTTGGAAGGTGACATGTCCAGCCCCAACTCCACAGGCATACAGGTAAGGGGATGAGCAGGAGCTTTACGTCTGGGACCTGAGCAAAACAAAAGCTGTCACCCACGTGACCCTAAGATTGCCCCTCTTGCCCTAGGATCCCCTGTTGGGAATGCTGGATGGGCGGGAGGACCTTGAGAGAGAGGAGAAGCGTGAACCTGAATCTGTGTATGAGACGGACTGCCGTTGGGATGGCTGCAGCCAAGAATTTGA
This sequence comes from Cheracebus regulus, assembly GCA_963574635.1. NCBI lineage: Eukaryota > Metazoa > Chordata > Mammalia > Primates > Pitheciidae > Cheracebus > Cheracebus regulus. Next base: position 18,794 of record CAUYQU010081746.1, read on the forward strand.
CTCCCAAGAGCAGCTGGTGCACGTGAGCTCCAGGGGGTAACAGGAATGGCTGACTGGAACCTTTAGGAGATTCTGAGTGGGACATGGTGGAATCTGGCTGAGGGCAGGAGGTCAGAGGAGACTGAGGTTGAATGCTCAGTTGGGTAGGCAGAAGTGTAGCACTGCCTTAGGGAGGTGGAGGACCTGGGATGTGGGATATGATATTGTTCCTGCCTCTTTCTCCTCGAAGTGGAGTCGTGGAAGAGGAACAGGGGGTGGAGGGAAGGCTTATTCTGGGTCTCCGGGGGATGGGGGAGCCTTGGAGAGCCTCTGCATCTTCTCCCTCAGCACATCAACAGCGAGCACATCCACGGGGAGCGGAAGGAGTTCGTGTGCCACTGGGGGGGCTGCTCCAGGGAGCTGAGGCCCTTCAAAGCCCAGTACATGCTGGTGGTGCACATGCGCAGACACACTGGCGAGAAGCCACACAAGTGCACGGTGAGGCACCTGTGTCCCAAGTTCAGGGTCTCTTCCTTAATCGGGGTTCCCCTTCAAGGTAGGGCCCAAAGCAGACTTTTGCCTTTGTAGGTCCTTTCTTCCATAAGCAAATATTAAAATTCATATTGAGGCCAGGCGAGGTGGCTCACACCTGTAATCCCAGCACTTTGGAAGGAGGCCAAGGAGGGCAGATCATCTGCAGTCAGGAGTTCAAGACCAGCCTGACCAACATGGTAAAACCCCATCTCTACTAAAAATACAAAATTAGCCTAGCGTGATGGCACATGCCTGTAATCCCAGCTACTCTAGAGGATGAGGCAGGAGAATCCCTTGAATCCAAGAGGAGGGCTGTGGTGAGCCGAGATCACACCATTGCACTGCAGCCTGGGCAACAGGAGTGAAACTCTATCTCAAAAAAAAAAAAAAAATCTGCTGTAACAGGATGTTTTAGACCGGATAAAGAAAAAAAAAAATCATATTTGTGTGACTGTGTTGGCATAAAGATGAACGTGATTATAAATGTTAAAACACTCGTGGACCTAAAAACTCTTTTTTTGTTTGTTTGTTTTTTATTTCCCCACCCTCTTTTTTTTTTTTTTTTTTTTTATTAGACAGAGTTTAACTATTTTTGCCCATGCTGGAGTGCAATGGCGGGATCTCGGCGCACCGCAACCTCCGCCTCCCGGATTTAAGCCATTCTGCCTCAGCCTCCTGAGTAGCTGGGATTACAGGCATGCACCACCATGCCCGGCTAATTTTGCATTTTTAGTAGAGATGGAGTTTTTCCATGTTGTTTAAGCTGATCTCAAACTCCCGGCCTCAAGTGATCCACCCGACTCAGCCTCCCAAAGTGCTGGGATTACAGGCGTGAGCCACCGCTCTCACCTAACCTCATTTTTTTCCTTGATTTTAAAAGGTGTTAAAACATGTTTGTGATCTTCTTAAAGTATTGTCGGCTTTCAGTACTGTGCCTCCTACCCTGCCTAATGGAGAAACCCTGCATCAAGGACAATAGCCTATTCCCCCAGGACAACCCCATCTTGGGACAGCCTAAGATCCCCATGCGGAGAAATCCGCTCTGGCTTGGTCAGAAGATGCTCTAACATCTTTATATTCCCAAAGGCAGAGTGTCTCCAATCACTTCCCTTCCCCAACTTCTTGCCTGCCCTTGTCCCCTAGTTTTGGGAATTCTCTCGAAGCCCAGTGCCTCTCACCTTGACTTGTATTCTCTGAAGTGTTTCCTTTTGGAGATTGAGGGTTCCCTCCATCTCCATGTCCTCTGTCTGAGAACTATCTTTTGACCCCCACATGTTCCCCAGTTTGAAGGGTGCCGGAAGTCATACTCACGCCTCGAAAACCTGAAGACACACCTGCGGTCACACACGGGTGAGAAGCCATACATGTGTGAGCATGAGGGCTGCAGCAAAGCCTTCAGCAATGCCAGTGACCGAGCCAAGCACCAGAATCGGACCCACTCCAATGAGGTGAATGCCCCAACTAAGAGACCCTACCCACTTGAGAAGCTACCTGCCAGGGAGATCCCCCATAAGAAATCCCTTAGCCCAGCACCCACTGCACAGAGGTGAGTCCCCTCCCCATGCAATTCGCCTAGAAAAGGCTTCTGAAACCAAGAATTTCCATTCAACCACTCCTCCCCTGCCTCTAACCTCTAACCAGGCAAAGGGCTAATCTAAAATAGATACCGTCTAGAGGAGACCCCTGACTCCTCCAACCCCTGGATTTATGGGATCTCACAGCCCTGGATTAACGTCCTCATCTTTCCCAGGCTGTCAGTTTTCCTAACCCTCCGCTTAATCTCTGCATGTTCGACTCTCACCCGAGGCCTCCACCCTCCTTCTTTGGGTGCTGTGTGCTCCTCCCCAGCCCCTGTGTTGCTACCACTTTTTCCCATGCCTTCGCATTCTTCTGCTTTGATCCGTTCGCCTTCTGTCTCCACTCTTCACTCAACAGAAGCCGTATGTGTGTAAGCTCCCTGGCTGCACCAAACGCTATACAGATCCCAGCTCTCTGCGGAAACATGTCAAGACGGTGCATGGTCCTGATGCCCATGTGACCAAGCGGCACCGTGGGGACGGCCCTCTGCCTCGGGCACCCTCCCTTTCCACGGTGGAGCCCAAGAGGGAGCGGGAAGGAGGCCCCATCAGGGAGGAGAGCAGACTGACTGTGCCAGAGGGTGCCATGGTGAGACAGCCCAGGCAAATCCCACCTCTATACCCACAGCCCGCCCTGTGGACAACTTTCTAGTTACTTCCCAACCCATCCATCCCCTCCTATGAAAATCACTCTTTTGTGTTGTCTGCCTGTCTCTTGTCTCAGTGTTGCTCTTTGGGCTTCCCCAAGTCTAGAGATTTTAGAATCTTTATTTTCTATTTTCTTTTCTTTTCTTTTTTTGACAGGGTCTTGTTCTGTCACCCAAGCCAGAGTATAGTGGCATGATCATAGCTCACTGCAGCCTCGAACTTTTAGGCTCAAGTGATCCTGCTTCAGCCTTCCTAAAGCTGGGACTACAGGCACACACCATTATGCCTGGCTAATTATTATTATTATTTTTTGAGACAGAGTCTTGCTCTGTCTCCCAGGCTGTAGTGCAGTGGCACGATCTCTGCTCATTGCAACTTCCGTCTCCCAGGTTCAAGCGATTCTCCTGCCTCAGCCTCCTGAGTAGCTGGGATTACAGGCGCATGCCACCACACCCAGCTAATTTTTGTATTTTTAGTAGAGATGGGGTTTCACCATGTTGGTTAGGCTGGTCTCGAACTCCTGACCTCATGATCTGCCCACCTCAGCCTCCCAAAGTGCTAGGATTACAGGCGTGAGCCATCCCAGCCTAGCCTCTTTTTTCTTTTTTATAGAAATGGAGTCTCGCTTTGTTGACCAGCCTGGTCTCAAACTCCTGGCTTCAAGCAGTCCTTCCCACAGTGCTGGGATGAGCCAATGCATCCAGCCCAAACTCTTTCTTAAATAGCACTTAGTATATGTTGTAAGCCTTTTACATGTATAATTTCATGTATTCTTCACAGCAACTTCATGAGAAAGGGACTCACTCTTCCAATTTTCAGATGAAGAAACTCAGGCATAGAGAAAGAGCCCCAGAGCAAGAATTTGAGTCCAGGCAGTCCATGCTCCAGCCTAGGTTCTTCTCATCAAACATCTTGCATTCAGTTTGCTGCCCTCCACCACCCTGTCTCTTACCTGCTTTGCTCTCTCTATACTTATAAGCTTCCTTGGAACCCAGCAGTCACTGGGACACAGGCTTCTGCCACTCATCAGGTTGAAGGAGTTGTGGGAAGGGTGCGTTGCCCTCAGATCTCATCTTCTCCACAGAAGCCACAGCCAAGCCCTGGGGCCCAGTCATCCTGCAGCAGCGACCACTCCCCGGCAGGCAGTGCAGCCAATACAGACAGCGGTGTGGAAATGACCGGCAATGCAGGGGGCAGCACTGAAGACCTCTCCAGCCTGGACGAGGGGCCTTGCATTGCTGGCACTGGTCTGTCCACTCTCCGCCGCCTTGAGAACCTCAGGCTGGACCAGCTGCATCAACTCCGGCCAATAGGGACCCGGGGTCTCAAACTACCCAGCTTGTCTCACACTGGTGAGGCCTCGGTGTGGGAGGTGTGGCTGGGCTGAGATCTGGACCTGCCCTGAGGTTGAGAGGAGGAAGTCACCCTTGAGGGCTGCCAGATGGCACCTTTGTTTAATTAGAAAGAGGTCTCCTTCCTCAAGACACTCCATTTATCAGAAAATAGATGTACAAATATGCAAACGCTAGCTGAGCATGGTGGTACATGCCTGTAATCCCAGCTACTTGGGAGGCTGAGGCAGGAGAATCGCTTGTACCCAGGAGGCAGAGGTTGCAGTGAGCCACTCCAGCTTCGGCAACAAGAATGAAACTCCATCTCAAAAAACAAACAAACAACAACAACAAGAAAAAAAACAGATATGCAAAGGCTATGATATGAATGCTGTTCCCTAGGATTCTGCAGCATACAGCCTGTACAACTGTTCATAGAGGCCCTAAATCCTTGGTAACCCAGAAACAGAATAGGCATGGGAAAAGTAGGAGACAGAATTGAGTGGTTAGGGATAACGAGCTTATTCCTGGGAATGCAGGACAAGGCTGTTGCATGGAGGAGGCAGGGTGAGATTTAGGAGGCTCCTTGACCTCCTACCTTTTCTCCCCATCACTTGCAGGTACCCCTGTGTCCCGCCGCCTGGGCCCCCCAGTCTCTCTTGACCGCCGCAGTAGCAGCTCCAGCAGCATCAGCTCTGCCTATACTGTCAGCCGTCGCTCCTCCCTGGCGTCCCCTTTCCCCCCTGGCTCCCCACCAGAGAATGGAGCATCCTCCCTGCCTGGCCTTATGCCTGCACAGCACTACCTGCTCCGGGCAAGACATGCTTCAGCCAGAGGGGGTGGTACCCCACCCACTGCAGCATCCAGCCTGGATCGGATAAGGTGTCTTCCTGCGCCTCCTTGGAGAAGCCGAGCCGAGTATCCAGGATACAACCCCAATGCAGGGGTCACCCGGAGGGCCAGTGACCCAGCCCGGGCTGCTGACCGTCCTGCTCCAGCTAGAGTCCAGAGGTTCAAGAGCCTGGGCTGTGTCCATACGACACCCACTGTGGCAGGGGGAGGACAGAACTTCGATCCTCACCTCCCCACCTCTGTCTACTCACCCCAGCCCCCCAGCATCACTGAGAATGCGGCCATGGACACTAGAGGGCTACAGGAGGAGCCAGAAGTTGGGACCTCCATGATGGGAAGTGGTCTGAACCCCTATATGGACTTCCCACCTACTGATACTCTGGGATATGGGGGACCTGAAGGGGCAGCTGCTCAGCCTTATGGAGCGAGGGGTCCAGGCTCCCTGCCTCTTGGGCCTGGTCTGCCCACCAACTATGGCCCCAACCCCTGTCACCAGCAGGCTTCATATCCTGACCCCACTCAAGAAACATGGGGTGAGTTCCCTTCCCACTCTGGGCTGTACTCAGGCCCCAAGGCTCTAGGTGGAGCCTACAGCCAGTGTCCTCGACTTGAACATTATGGACAAGTGCAAGTCAAGCCGGAACAGGGATGCCCAGTGGGGTCTGACGCCACAGGACTGGCACCCTGCCTGAATGCCCACCCCAGTGAGGGGCCCCCTCACCCACAGCCTGTCTTTTCCCACTACCCCCAGCCCCCTCCTCCCCAATATCTCCAGTCAGGCCCCTATACCCAGCCACCCCCTGATTATCTTCCTTCAGAACCCAGGCCTTGCCTGGACTTTGATTCCCCCACCCATTCTACAGGGCAGCTCAAGGCTCAGCTTGTGTGTAATTATGTTCAGTCTCAACAGGAGCTGCTGTGGGAGGGTGGGGGCAGGGAAGATGCCCCAGCCCAGGAACCTTCCTACCACAGTCCCAAGTTTCTGGGGGGTTCCCAGGTTAGCCCAAGCCCTGCTAAAGCTCCAGTGACCACATATGGCCCTGGCTTTGGACCCAACTTACCCAATCACAAGTCAGGCTCCTATCCCACCCCTTCACTATCCCATGAAAATTTTGTAGTGGGGGCAAACAGAGCTTCCCATAGTGCGGCAGCACCACCTCGACTTCTGCCCCCATTGCCCACTTGCTACGGGCCCCTCAAAGTGGGAGGCACAAACCCCAGCTGTGGCCATCCTGAAGTGGGCAGGCTGGGAGGGGGTCCTGCCTTGTACCCTCCTCCCGAAGGACAGGTGTGTAACCCCCTGGACTCTCTTGATCTTGACAACACTCAGCTGGACTTTGTGGCTATTCTGGATGAGGCCCAGGGGCTGAGTCCTCCTCCTTCCCATGATCAGGGGGGCAGCTCTGGACATACCCCACCTCCCGCTGGGCCCCCCAACATGGCTGTGGGCAACATGAGTGTCTTACTGAGATCCCTCCCGGGGGAGACACAATTCCTCAACTCTAGTGCCTAAAGAGTAGGGAATCTCATCCATCACAGATTGTATTTCCTAAGGGGTTTCTATCCTTCCAGAAAATTTGGAGGAGCTGCAGTCCCCTGCACAAGATGCCCCAGGGATGGGAGGTATGGGCTTGGGGCTGTGTATAGTTGTATATGTTTTGAGGAGAAATTTGATAATGAGACTGTTTCCTGATAATAAAGGAACTGCATCAGAAAAATGCTGCTTTATGTGTTATTATGTTGGGGAGGAATGATAACAGGGAATAAGAAGAGAAGCAGGGGTGAAAACACTCACTTTCCTCTTTAGAGAAGCTCCCTCACCCATCCCAACCCCTCAAGTCACACTCATGAAGATGAAGATGGAGACAGTCATTTGGGAGATTTAAAGGGATGTCCTCAAAACAGAACACCAGCCTCCCACCACCAGAGATGACTGGAAACATGTTTTCTCTTCTTCCTTGCCTGGGTCAGGGGAAGAGGCTGGTGAAGTTGGTGAGCATCAGCTGGACCAGCTGCCCTGGGTAGAGAGCATGGGCTGCTGGGTCAGATGTCTCCTGCTCTGGCCGAAACAGGGTTGGTCCAAACACAATTCCCAGGTTGTGGGGTGTCATGCGATTCTTATCAGAGTGTGCTATCACCCTGTGGGCAAAGGCCAAGGAGGGGGTTATATGGCAGCAGCTTGGCACTTCATAGCAATCTAATCCTTCAAAGGTCTGAGCAGGGAAGAGTTCACCCTGGGATCCCTCCATGTGGTGACAAAAAAAACAAGGAGCTTCTAGGGGAATGAAAATGGACCCGTGGAGAAACCTTCAGGATACAACCTGAATATACAACTGCCTCTTCCACCTTCAGGGACCACCCCAAGTGTTCTATCTGCTCACGGTTTGGGAGGCTTTAATTCAAATGGTCATCTCCTCTCAGAAGTCACTGCCTATGCCCAGTTCAACCAAAGAAGCCATCAGCCATGCCCCAATGAGAGACAAAGAGGCAGAGGCAGGATTTCCCTTATTTCTCTCACAGCATCTTGATTTCATTTTCCCACTTGATGCTGACCTAAAGGCTTTGACCCTGGCCACGTGCGGTGGTTCATGCCTGTAATCCCAGCACTTTGGGAGGCTGAGGAGGGTGGATTACCTGAGGTTAGGAGTTCGAGACCCACCTGGCCAACATGGTGAAACTCGGTCTGTACTAACAATACAAAATTAGCTGGGCATGGTGTCGGACGCCTGTAGTCCCAGCTACTCGGGAGGCTGAGGTAGGAGAATTGCTTGAACCCAGGAGGCAGAGGTTGCAGCGAGACAAAATTGCATCACTGCACTCCAGCCTGGGCAGCAGAGCAAGACTCCATCTCAAAAACAAACAAACAAATAAAGGCTTTGACTCTGGTAATATGTTCCTACACAGAGGTTGCCTGTCTCCTCACCTGCCCAGTAAACAGGTGCTTCCCTACCTTCACTCCACCTGCACAGAGTCCCTGTAGCATCCCCCACTCCACCTTTCCCCAGCATAAACAAAGAGGTTCAGTCTTCCTGACCTGCATAAATGCTCCAGAAGATACCGTAGAGTGTCGTGGTTGGGCTTTGGCATTGAGCCTATTAATTCTTGTATCTGAGAGAGGCACTGCTCTGATTCGGAGAGTGCTAGAAAGAGAGAGTGATGGGAAGGCATAGTAGTGAGGTTAGGGAAGGTGCTACGACACGGTGGGTAAATTCACTGCTCTTTCCCAATGCCATGGAAGACATCATTAATCTGGCACAGCTTTTTTTTCATATAGCCCAACTACAGCCTCACAATTCTTTTGAACTCAGCTCTCTAAACATTCACAAAAAAGAAACTGGAGTAGGCACCTGAGTTGAATGGTATTTTCCATCTCTGAGGTCAGAATGGGAGAGAAGAGTGTAAGGAAACCTCTATTCTACTATTTACTACTCGTGTCCCCCATATCAAGGGTTATTTCCAAAGCTCCAACTCTTACCAAGGGCAGCTCGGAAATGGGGCAGCAGCAGTGGGGGCACCAGAGGCTGGGGCAGCTCCCGGAGAAAAAGCTTCAGGGCTCCGGTGACCACATGAATGTCGTCCCACTCAGCACTGTCCAAATCTAATCGACCTTCTGGAAGGAGAAGGAGATATAGGGGCTTTAGGGCTTATGAAGGGCCAGAAAGATGTAGAGACCGAGAGATTAAAAGTTCTGGAGACATCCAGTCAACGCAGACTATAGGAATGCCTAGTAGGTCTGCAGTGGGGCAAGGGAGCTAAGGTGGGGATGCGGACAACCCTTCTAGGAGGGGTACATGGGGGTATCCATGGGAAACAAAGACAGTATGGGGAAATCTTAGGGGTCTGAGGGGTCTTCCATGTAAGTACCTTGTCCTGGCTGTTCTGGGAACAGATACCTCCCATCGGAGGTGACCGCACGCTCTGCAACATGAACCAGGAGAGAGCAGGAGCTAAGACATGCACTTCCATCCTGAAGGCCTCCCTGTTCTGCCAGCTTCGCCATGCAGAAACACCCATGATTCTCAGGCAAGACATTTTTAGAACAACCACTGGCCCACAAGCCTTCTCACCTCTGTCCACCAGAAAGCGAAGTTTCTGGACCACTGCCAAGTTCCCACTCACCCGATAAATGCCATCCACGTCTAGACCTGGGAGATGAGGAAGGATCTGATGAGTACTGCTGCTTGAAAGTGTGTGTGGTGAGGGATATGAGGGTGGAGAGAAAAAGGGCAGTAAGAAGACTAAGTAGAATGGGGAGGCAGAAAATTCTAGGCCTTAGCCTGTTGGAAGAGGATTCTGGGGTCTCTGAGAAAGTGACCTCTTTTATCCACAGCAGCAATGCAGAGCCGCACAAAGCTGGGCACCGTGTCCCCTTCCCGTTGGCAGAGTGATTCCAACTGGCAGCCGAACACCTGGTCTGGGGAGGCACAGAGTGAGGCGGGAAGCCAGTGCCAGCGTCACTTAAGGGAGCTCTTCTCAGCATAGGTCTTTATCCTCAAGTGAGGCTGGTCCTTCTGCCTGCCTGTGCCAGATCTGGGCAAGGAAATATACTCCAACCCTCCGCCCCCCATTCCCTGCTTCAAACAATCTGGCAAGGGGGCACACATCTCCCTGGCTTTTCCCTTAAACAATCTGTAGTAGTGAGGAAAGTAGCAGTCACAGAAGGCTGTGGTCTAGTTCTGGGAAGCTCTACTCTGAGCCCCCCGGGAGTTTTCTTATCAATGAACCTGGCCCAGCCCCCTCACCTCGGAGCAGACCGCGCTCCTGCAGGCTTTGCAAGGGCGGTCTCTTCGCGATGAGCCGCTTCAGTTTGTTGCGCACACGGTTCTGCTCTAAGCCTTCGGGTCGCCGACCTGCCAGAGGCAAGCGGAGCAGGGCATGAACGCATGGGGGAGCCTCGCTGCACTCCCGGTCGCCCGGCCTCGCCCCGCCCCGGCCCGGCCCGTCACTCACTGGAGCTCCGGCGGCCGCTGAGGCGCAGCAGCGGCTTGGACACCGGCTCCGACTCCTCCTCTTCGTCCTCCCCGGCGCTCAGCTCCGCCAGCTCCGCGGGTCCGGAACCCGACAGACGCAGCTCCAGGGGGTTTTCCCGATCCTAGACCCGGCGCGGGGCGGGACGTGTCGAAAGTGAAAGAGGAGAGAAATCTGCACCCCTAGCTGGACACAGGGAGACTCTGATCCACTGCCAGGGTCCCACATCCCAGCCCCGCCCCAGGCCAGAGCTCTCCACGGAGCCCACCCAGTCCCCACCGCCCCTGACTCCTATCCTACCACACTCCCTCTGCCCCGGCCGGCCCGAGCCTCTCTCCCGGCCCCCACCCATCTAACCAGCCGCTCGATGACCGCCCGCAGCGCGCGGTGCCAGGCTCGCAGCTCGGTCTCTTGGTCGGACTGCAGCAGGAACTCATGGCCAGGGACCGTGCGGATCTGAGGGCCAGGCGGGGAAATGCTTGGGTCAACGAGGAAGAGGATAAAAAGTAGGGAGGATGAGCGGGAGGCCCGCGCGGGAGATAGGGGCGCCCTCGGGTCCGGTAGAGCCTTGGGGACGCGCGGGAGGGCGCTCACGTGCAGGACGTTGCGGCGGCTGGACAGGTGGCGGCCGTGCGCCAGAGCCGCCCCGCGCAGGTCCACGCTACTTTCGGGCCGGCTACCCGGTGGCCCCTGACAATGAGGGAGGAAACTGAGGCCACGGTGTTGTTTCCTTCCCTGCTTCCCTCTCCCCAGTGGGCTGCGAGGAAGTGGGAGGCTGCCTCGCTTCTTTACCTTCCTCTCCACCGCCCTCCCCGCCGCCGCCCCCGACATTGGCGTGAGGCAGGAGGCAGCTCCCTAACCCCTCCTGCGTCCCTCGCTCACACTCACCCAGCCCGAGGAGGGCGCCGTCGGCGGTGGCTCTCGGTAGAACACCAGGCTGTTACCCGCTAACACCACCCAAGACGGGCCCCAGTTCTTCCTGCGGGGGTGGAGGGGGGAGGTAGTGGTGGCTAAAAGGTCATTCTAGAATGGCACGGGGAGGGTGCTCTTCCAACACCCTGTTCTGCCCTAGGGAGTCGACAGCCCAGGCCCTAGCTGGATTCCGGATTCTCACCTGAGCTTGCGTCCCCCTTGGGCAATCTTGGTCATATTGAGTAGGCCGGACTTTTCCACCTCCTGGGAAGTGGAGGGAATGGTATCTGTAAGTCACCCGGCGCCCTCCACAATGGCCACAGCTTTCCCTAGGGGGTCTCCCAGGAGTGAAGTGCCTTAAATTTGCTGGGGGAGGGCTGGGTAAGAGGATATTCAGAAAGAGGAAGATGTTTTTGAGGAGCAGGAATTGGGGGGTGGGGCAGGGAGGATCTTGTCATTCACAAAGAAATGGGAGATTCACATGGGGGTCGTCCAGGAGCTGCGGCAGAGGTCGAGAGGGCTGCAAGGCTGGGGGGTCAATCTGCAAGGCGCGTTGGCTGAGGCCGAGGGAACCCTGGGGGAGAGGATTGGAGAAACAGGTGGGGAAACCCTGGAGTCAAGGATCCCTGGCTGAAGGAGGAAGAGGGGTGGGATGCCCGTGAGAGGCAGGGGGTGTGGTGGGGAATGGAGAATGGCTTACATAAAGTAGAAAGTCATAACGAGCTGGCTTTTTCTGCGTGTGATTGGGAGATGGGAGGGATCTCACCTGTGGGTCAATCGGTTCTGGGGTCCCTGTGTCAGATCCTAAGCCCTTTGCCTGAGGTTGCAGGACATCATTGTCCCTCTTCCGGGTCTGTGTCCCCTCCATGGAGCCAGGGTTCTGGGTCAGGAGAGGAGAAAATAAAGCTGCATCCAGATGCCACCTCTACCCACTCTCCACACCCTTCTTACACTTGGCTGATTCTTCTGATCTTCCGAGAGCCCCAGAGAGAAAACCCACTACCTTGAGGTTCAGTAGGGGAAGGATGAGCTTGAGGGGACAGTGGAGAAACAGGAGGTAAGGTCTCACCATCTGGCCACGACTGCGCCGTGGGGGCTTCCAGGACTTGCAGCCAGTCAGTGAATTTATGTAGAAGCAGCGTCCAGAGTTGGGGTCCAGGTGCTGCTCCCAGGCATCCAGCCTCTGCAGCAGGGGGCATGCAGGGCCTGGGGGTGGGGACCGGGGACAGCAGCGAAGGTCCACCAGGTTACAGTACACAGGGGGCTCTGACATGAGGGGCTGGGGGCCTGCCTGCCAGAAGAGGGGGAAGAAGGACGTGGTCATTCTGCCTGCTGCCTTCCCCACGCTTCTCTCAGCCTTCCCAGCTCCTGCTTTCTCCCCCACCGTCTTCTCACCTCCAGCTCTGGGCTGAGGTGACCCAGGTACTGGGGGAGAAACCCCAGGCCCCAGCTGCTTTTTAAAAATTTTCTCTCTCACAATTTTCTTTGCTCTTCTCCTCACTTCCTGTTGCCAACTTCCCTCCTCCCCCTCCCCACCCCCACCCCAGGGCCACAGGAAAGGGGAACCGGCTTTTTGTGGGGGGTGTGGGGAGGAATGCTGAAGGGAGTGCTTCACCCTCATATCCTGCAGGGTAAAAGAAGACAAAGAAGGGTCTACAGAAGGGAGGAGGGGCACCTTTCCATCCAACGTTGAGAAAGAGAGGGAGGGGTTGAACAAGTCACATCTCCAGAGGGGACATGCTGTGACCTAGCAGGCAAGCAGAACACAGGAAAACCCTGCCCTGGGCTAGGAGTCTGGAGGGAGGAAGAGCACAGGGCTGGCCTTCAGTGCCTCCACTGCACCCTGTTCCCTGTCCCCTTGGGGCCTTTGCTACCTGCGGTCACTTCTCACCTCCTACCCAGTTTTGCCTCTTTCTCCTCCTTGTTCAGAGTCAACTGAATGTGTCACCTCACAGATGCCTCCTCGCTCCACCCCAGCCACTCTCCACCCCATTAACTTGCTTTTGTAGACTTATCAGTAGTACCAAGGGTTATCTTATTTGTTTTTGTGTGTGTCACCCCCAGGGGAGTCCCTTGAAGTCAGGAGTGCTATCTGTCCTGTGTCCAGAACAGGGCCCAGCTTGGAAGAGCTGTGACTTACTGTGCTGGCACTGGCTTCTGAGGGCAAGTCTTCCTGGGAGAGGGATCTTCCATTTGGTCCTTCCTGGAAAGGCTTCAGAAGGCTGGGCCTCAAATTGTCACTGCTGACGCTCCTACACATTTTGGGAGGAAGTGGAGGAGGCTGCTCTGAACTACTCTGAGCTCTGCTTGGGAGGGCCTGAGATAACTCCTCCAGGGAACCATGAAACAACTTTGGCCCTGGAAACAGAAAAGGGGAGGGTGGGTGGCGGGTGATCAGAGGTGTTGTAACTGGATCCCCCATCTTGGGGGAAATGATATGAGACCTAGAAGCCTTGGAACTAGGAGGACAGGCAGTGAGATGAAGATGCCACGGCGGGGGTGGGAGGTGGGCCGATCAAAGGGAGGCAAGAGAAGATGGCTAGCAGAAGCTTGAGGGAGAGGGATCCTCCCAACAATTCCCAGAAGCCAGGGAGATAGAAAGGTGATGGAGGAGGGTTTAGCGGTTACTCACCGGGAGTCCAGACCAATTGACTGGGGATGACAGTAGCTGAGCTCTGGGAAGGGATAGATTCCTCTATCATATAGGCCGCTGGGACGAAGATGGGTCAAGAGGTGGAGGGAGCTTCTAGGCGCCTTGCCAACCACCAGTCTGAGTTGGTCTTTCGAAGCAGTTGGAACCTGTCCCCTTCAGCCAGAGACACCTGCCGACCATCTGCCCCCATATAAGTAAAGGCATAGAGGGCACAGAGCTGGGATCCCTGAGAAGGGCTTTGGGGACCCAGCCCTAGGCTCCCCCAGGAACTTGGCCACCACCGGCCAGACAGCATTGTAGCCAGCACTGTCACCTGTGGGAAAAAGGGGTACTGAAGACCCAGAAGGGAACAGGCCTGGCTGTCTCCAGGTAGAGAGACATGGTTCTAGGAGCAGTGTTGCGGGAGGTGAGGATGGAGCCCTTGAGTGGGAGGAGAGGGTAGAACAAACAGCCTGGTGAGGGTCAGTGGCAGGTTTTGGGGGCTGAGAACTGGTGGTGTCTGGTGAGGAAGTATGTAACATGAGAGAGGATGTGGTCAGCAGGGCTGTGTGGCCGACAAGGCAGGAAATTATAGGAGGTGACCTAAGTGGGTCGTTTTCCTCCAGGTACCTTGTGGGGCCCATCAGAAGATCCAGGGGCAGGAGTTGGTCCAGGGTGGTGGTGGGAGTCTTGAGCTGGACACAGGAAGGAGATAAGAAGAAAGAATCAGCTTTGAGACAGAAACAGGGAGACACAAGGTTAATGACAAAGACAAAAATGTGTGTTACCCTTTATTAAATTTACACAAGCATCAGTGTTTCCGTTACCAATCACCTAAGACCTAAAGCTGCATGCTTCCTGTGCAGACTCAGAGAGACATGGTGACAGAGAAACAGAAAGCCAAATAAATAGCAAGACCGAATCAGAGAGAGAGACAAAGTGGGAGAAACACAGAGGGGTTCAGAGTTGAAATATCATCAGCCTCCCTATCCAGGACATGATTTTGGGAGCTGAGAAGCCTTGATATTAACCTATATACATAAGCCTCTTGGGGTGGGGGATACTTTAGTATATGGGTTCATTCATTCATGGTCTTTTTTTGTTTGTTTGTTTGTTTGTTTGTTTGAGATGGAATCTTGCTCTGTTGCCAAGCTGGAGTGAAATGGTGTGATCTCGGCTGACTGCAACCTCCGCCTCCTGGGTTCAAGTGATTCTCCTGCCTCAGGCTCCCAAGTAGCTGGGACTACAGGCGTGGGCCACGATGCCCAGCTAATTTTTGTATTTTTAGTAGAGACAGGGTTTCACCACATTGGCCAGGATGGTCTGGATCTCTTGACCTCATGATCCACCCACCTTGGCCCCCAAAAATGTGGGGGTTACAGGCGTGAGTTACCACACCCAGCCTATTCATGCTTTTAACCAGGATTGCCTGAGTGCCTCCTGTGTGTAAGAGCAGTGTCAGGCACTGGAGACGAGAGAAGGGAATGAGCCCTCTTGGAGCTTAAGGAGAGACAGATCCTAACCAATGGCACAATAAACTTAATAATTACAATTGAAACAGAGACAAAGTAATACAAGATACTATGGCATGTGGATAGGGGACTGACGTCAGCTTCTCCCTGATAGAAGGTGGGAACTGACCTTCTCTAGATTCCCAGCGCTTTAAAACCCACACTTCTGCTTCCCCCTTACCTGACCACTCCTCTTTTCCCCTTCTCTCAGCTTCTCCACTGCACAATGTGAGGCTTTCTGTTTGGGTTTGGAGAAGTGGGCTAGGGAGGGAATGCCCCTCCCTACTGGTGCTATCAGAGAGCCAGCTCTCTTCCCCTGAGGGCTGGGTGGCTAGTACTGGGCTTCTGCCTCAGTGATCTTCCTTCTTAGTTTACTTGACTTCAACACATGGAGAGCGCTACACCTCAAATCTTCCTTCCCACTTCCAAAATAGTGACTAACTTCAACCACTCCTTCACATTTGGTGTTCAGTGATTGAATCCACCCTTTTTTGCCTTCTCTGAAGCTCTGTCTCTTGTACTTCAGCTTCTTTTGTTGGCTCCTTTGCATCCATTTTTAAACATATCCAAGTCTCTCCCATCTTTAGATAAACCTCCCCTAACTAGGCTTTCTGGGTACCACCATATGTGTCTCTCTCTCTCTCTTCCTGCTTTTTTTTTTTTTTTTTGAGACGGAGTCTTCTTCTGTCGCCAGGCTGGTGGAGGGCAATGGAGCCGTCTCAGCTTACTGCAACCTCTGCCTCCCAGGTTCAAGTGATTCTCCTGCCTCAGCCTCTCGAGTAGCTGGGACTACAGCGCACAGCATCATGCCCAGTTAATTTTTTATACTTTCAGTAGAGACAGGGTTTCACCATGTTGGTCAGGATGGTCTTGATCTCTTGACCTTGTGATCTGCCCTCCTTGGTCTCCCAAAGTGTAGGGATTACAGGTGTGAGCCACGGTGCCCAGCCTCTCTCTTTCTTCTTACAGTGAAACTTCTTGAGCTGCCTACACTCCATAGGGGATCTCCATTTCCTCTCCCCTCACTCCCCCACCTTTTCAAAGTCACTCCTCAACAGAGTCACCCCCAACCTTGCCTGAACACTCTGCAGTCCTTATGTTGCCTGACATCTCAGCAGCAGGGAGCACAGTTGACCTTTCTCTTCTACAAACACTCTGCAGGTGTCCCTCTTACCTTTCTAGCAGTTCCTTCTCTGTGGCGTGATGAATGGCCTTCCTCTGCCTGTTCCTTAAACCACAGAAGCCTGTCTGAGATCCTGTGCCCTGTGCTCTCCGCACGCCCCCCGATGGGTGGTCTTATTCTCTCTCCAGCTCAAATGACTTCCATATGCTTCTAAGGACCATGTCTCCAGATCTTTCTCTGGGGCTCCCATCTGATCCACTATCCACCAAAAAATCCACTTATTTTGCAGGTTACACAAACTCAGTATGAACCAAACTGAACTTGTCAGCTTTCTCCACAAACCTGTTTCTCTTCCAATACCATTATTTAGTTTAATATGAATTCAATAAATATTGGCCTGGCACAGTAGCTCACACTTGTAATCCCAGCACTTGGGGGGCTGAGGCAGGACTATCACTTGAGCCCAGGAACTTGAGGTGCAACATACTGAGATCCCGTCTCTACAAAAAGATTTTGTTTTTGGTCTGGCAGGTCTGCCAGTGTGTGTCTTGTAGTCTCAGCTGCTTGGACGGCTGAGGTGGGAGTATCTCTTGAGCCTGGGAAGTTGAGGCTGCAGTGAGGTGTGATAGTGCCACTGCACTCCAGCCTAGGGGACAGAGTGAGACCTTGTCTCAAAATAAATAAAATAAATTTAATAAATATTTATTGAATGTTTGTTTACTACCATATATGCCAGGCAGGAACTATGTGCTAGGCATTGTCCATTAAGATGGTAAATATGGGCTGGGTGCGGTGGCTCATGCCTGTAATCCTAGCACTCTGGGAGGCCAAAGTGGGTGGATTACCTGAGGTCAGGAGTTCAAGACCAGCGTGGCCATTATGGTGAAATCCCATCTTTAAAAAAAAAAAAAAAAAAAAAAAGATGGTAAATATGTGACATTTTGGGCTGGTCAAAAAAATAAGATGGTAAATATGGGGCCGGGCGAAGTGGCTCATGCCTGTAATGCTGCACTTTGGGAGGCCGAGGCCGGGGGATTGCCTGAGGTCAGGAGTTCAAGACCGGACTGGCCAATATGGTGAAACCCCATCTCTACTAAAAATACAAAAATCAGCTGGGCGTGGTGGCGGGCGCCTGTAATTCTAGCTACTCAGGAGGCTGAGGTAGGAGAATTGCTTGAACCCAGGAGACAGAGGTTGCAGTGAGCCAAGATCGCACCACTGCACTGCAGCCTGGGTGACAGAGCAAGACTCCAACTCAAAAAAAAAAGGTCCCTGCCCACTCATAACAATGAAAATACAATGTAATAATGATCACTATGATAGAGGAAGTGCTATCATCTGTTGTAGCACACAGAAAGTATGCCTGATTGCCCATGACAGAAACCTAGCAGCCAACCTGAATTTAGCTTTTCCTCACCACCCAGATTGATTCAATTGATTACTGAACACTTCAATTCATATTTTCTCAATCTAAATACTTTTTTATCCCCACAACTACCACTCCTTTAGCCTGGGTGATATAACTTCCTAACTAATCTCATTGCATATAGTTCTCATTGCATGTAGTTCTGCTCCCTCCCATCGATTCCTGACACAGCAGACAGGGTGACCTTTCTAAAACAAATATGCCCTGCCATTCCTCTGACTTAAACTTTCCGAATTTTATGTCATTTACAGATTCCCCCTCTAGCCTTTTCAGTCTCCACCACAAACTCCACACTGCAGCCTTATGCAAATTTCTCACATTCTTAAAGTGCGCTGAGATCTTTGATCCTTCGCATTTGTTGTTTCCTCTGCCTGAAACATGTCCCTTCTCCACTCCCTCCAATCTTCACCTAGATAACTCTTACTTATTACTGAGCTCTCAGCCAAAAGGTCACTTGCACAAGAAAGCATCTCGGCCAGGCGCGGTGGCTCACGCCTATAATCCCAGCACTTTGGGAGGCAGAGGCCGGCAGATCACTTAAGGTCAGGAGTTTGAGACCAGCCTGGGCAACACAGTGAAACCCCATTCCTACTAAAAATACAAAACTTAGCTGGGCGTGCTTGCCCAGTTACTGCAGTCCCAGCTACTTGGGAGCCTGAGGCAAGCATCGCTTGAATCTGGGAGGCGGAGATTGCAATGAGCTGAGATCATGACCCCGCAATCCAGCCTGAGTGAGATTAAGACCTTGTCTCAAAAAAAGAAAAAAAAAAAAGAAAGCATCTTTTCACCCTTTAGAGGGGCCCTAACTCAGAGGTACAATGGCAGGCTTTGTCTCCTCCGTCATAACTTTCATCACACTTTAAAGATTATTTGATTTTCTGACTTTCAGGAAGTCTGTGAGTGCTTACAAGGTAGTAGAAGTCTATACCTATTTTATTTATAACTGTGCCTTCAATGCCTTCTACAGTCACTTCTACAGTGACTTCTGGCATAAAGTCATATCTTTGTGCCTCAGTTCCCTCATTACTAATGTGGGGATGAGAAACCTCCCTCAGTTTGTTTATGTATTTATTTTTAGATAGAGTCTTGCGTTGTCACCAGGCTGGAGTGCAGTGGTACGATCTCAGATCACTGCAATCTCTGCCTTCCGGATTCAAGCTATTCTCCTGCCTCAGGCTCCCAAGTACAGGCTTGTGGCACCATGCCCAGATAATTTTTGTATTTTTAGTAGAGACGGGGTTTCACCATGTTGGCCAGGATGGTCTTGATCTCTTGACCTCATGATCCACCCGCCTCGGCCTCCCAAAGTGCTGGGATTACAGACGTGAGCCACTTACGCCTGGCCTATTTATTTATTTTTTCAGACAGAGTCTTGTTCTGTCACCCGGGCTGGAGTGCAATGGTACAATCTCAGTTCACTGCAACCTCCGCCTCCCAGGTTCAAGTGATTCTCCTGCCTCAGCCTGCCCAGTAGCTGGGATTCAGGTGTGCACTAGCACGCCCTGCTATTGTTTTTATTTTTAGTAGAGACTGGGTTTTATCATGTTGGCCAGACAAGTTTTGAATTCCTGACCTCAAGTTATCCCCTTGCCTCGGTCTCCCAAAGTGCTAGGATTACAGGCGTGAGCCACTGTGCCCAGCCTGTTTGTTTTGAAGTAGGGTCTTGCTCTGTTGCCCAGGCTGGTGTGCAATGGTGC
>CAUYQU010081747.1:0-12114 GCA_963574635.1 Cheracebus regulus
CCTCAAGGATTCAAAACTAGAAATATCATTTGACTCAGCAATCCCATTACTGGGTATATACCCAAAGGATTATAAATCACTCTACTCTAAAGACACATGCACACATATGTTTATGACAGCACTGTTCACAATAGCAAAGACCTGGAACCAACCCAAATGCCCATCGATGATAGACTGGATAAAGGAAATGTGGCACATATACACCATGGACTACTATGAAGCCATAAAAAAGATGAGTTTCTGTCCTTTGCAGGGACATGGATGAACCTGGAAACCATCATTCTCAGCAAACTAACACAAGAACAGAAAACCAAACACACAGAAGAACAGAAAACCAAACACTGTGAGAGTTGAACAATGAGAACACATGGACCCAGGGAGGGGACCATCACACACTGGGGCCTGTCGAGGGTAGGCCTGTCCAGGAGGCTAGGGGAGGGACAGCATTAGGAGAAATACCTAATGTAGAAGATGGGTTGATGGACACAGCAAACCACCATGGCATATGTATACCTGTGCAATAAACCTGCATATTCTGCACATGTACCCCAGAACTTAAAATATAATAATAAAAAAAAAGAAAGCGCTTAATCACCTGTAAAAACAAACAAACAACAACAAAAAGCAAAGAAACGGAAATGTATAATATTTAGCCTTTTGAGACTGACATTTTGTCACTAAACAAAATTCCCTTTAGATTCATCCAGGCTGTATGTATCAGTACTTGGTTCTTTTATATTTCTGTGTAGTAGTCCAAAGGTAAATTTACAGCAGTTTGCATAACTATTCATCCATTGAACAACATCTGGGAAGTTTCCAGTTTTTGGCTATTAAATATAAAGTTGCTGTGAACATTAACTTTATGTTTCTGTCCAAATAACCACAGGTTTTTGTAAATAAGGTGTTTTTAGGAAATAGCCACAGCCAATTTATATATTTTCTTTGGCTGTTTGCATGTTGCAATTCCATTTCATAATTGAATAATTGCAAGACATACTGTATGATCTACAAGTTTAAAATATTTTTTATGTATCTGTGTCTTTTAACTCCTGATAAAAATAATTGAAATAAGAAAGTATGGGCTGGGCGTGGTGGCTCACTCCCATAATCCCAGCACTATGGGAGGCCGAAACAGGTCGATCACAAGGTCAAAAGATCAAGACCATCCTGCTCAACATGGTGAAACCCCGTCTCTACTAAAAACACAAAAAATAGCTGGGCATGGTGGTGCACGCCTGTAGTCCCAGCTACTTGGGAGGCTGAGGCAGGAGAATTGCTTGAACCCGGGAGGTGGAGGTTGCAGTGAGCCAAGATCACGCCATTGCACTCCAGCCTGGGTAACAAGAGTGAAACTACATCTCAAAAAAAAAAAAAAAAAAAAAAACAGGCAAAAAAAGAAGAAAGTACACCTTCATTAATTTAATTAAACATATGTCTTCATACTGAAGAAGTGATGTGTGTATAGACTAGGATTCAGGAAATTTAGTTTGTTGGCCAAGTATGGCCAATAGAAGTTGTTTGTTGTGTGGCTTTTTAGCTAGAAATAACTTTTATATTTGTTTAAATATTGTAAACAATAAAATTTAAAAAATGGAAAGATGGAAGTATAAAAAGAAGGAAGGAAGGAAGGAAAGAAAGAAAAACATGTAGAAATAAATGAAGAAACAGGCACAAAATAATGTTTTAAAGAGTTCATTGGGTCATAAGAAGAATAGCTGCCTGGCAGACTCAGATCCAAATAACCTTACACAAGCGGTCCATTTAGCCTTTGTTACAAGCAAGTGTCTACATACCAAAAGCCGAAGGAGAAGGAGTGGCTTGATATAAAGTTGTTTGTTAGAAATTCTCATTGGTTTATAGAAATAACATTGATTAGTGCTTAGCTATACATGAGTGAGCTATAAGCTATGGGCTATGGTATGTGGTATGTGACATTGTTAGGTTAATTTGTATCTACTTATGGCAATAGTAAGCAACTTCAAGGATGATTACTTAGCTCAAAGGGGAAAATGGGCCGTGAAGACCATCTCATTCCTATTTGTCTCCAGGCCTGATAATTTAGAGGATGTTTGCATTCCTCAGATAAAAGTTTGTTTTCTTTCTCATTTTCCCCTCTTGATCAAAATCTTTCTTCTTAAAAGTATTGATGATAAAAGTCTGAGTGTCAAGGTATTCCTTATTGCCAGGAAGTCTCATTCCTGGATATTCCTGTTCCACATTGGAGGAAAAGAGGAGATATCTCAGTGAGAAAATTTAAGAGTACCCAAAAGCCAAATTGGCATGACATCACAGAGTGGTAAAAATGGGATTGTAGTCAAGTCATTGATTTACGTAGCTGTTGTCATTTGTTGAATCATCTTTATTCTTCATAATACCAGGATTTTCGTTTTCTGGGAAGAAGTAAAACAACAAGGAATGCATAGCATTTGTAATTTGAATAGTAGAAATATAATGCATCTGAGGATAATCAAAAAGAATCTCTATGACAGAATTAAAAAAGGAATCTATTCCATTAGCATACCAATTTAAAATATTATGAAGAAAAGTGAATCCACATTCTTCTTTAGAGACTTGTTATAGCCAAAACACTTCTTTTCTAATTTTTCCTAGATGAGTTTCTACTTCATGGGAAGTTTAATGTATACATTAAATACAGGAGGTATTTGCCATCATACGTACACTTCCTTGCTCAGCTAATATACAATCTACAGTGATGCTATTGCCTACTACAACCTTAGCCAGTGAATCAATCACTTTTTTGAGCTGTGATGGATGCAACAATTTTATTAGCAATATTTCCTAACATTATAGAAAGTTTACTGAAGATGTATGTGTTCATGACAAGTGACACCTCACAGAAGCAAAGCTGTTCTCCTAATAAAATGCATGGAGTTATCTTCTTGATGACTGCACAGATAATTAGCAGGTTTTTCCCAAACAAAATCTTTGGAGTAAACTAGATCAGCAATCACCAATAGAGCAATAGACCTATTGGGCAATAGATACAGGCAGCAATAGGGTTGCCTTGAGGAAAGTCTGAGGGAACTAGTGCAGTTTGGGGTTTAAAGCTATATATAGTTAGAGGGATGATCAAAAATCCGGAGATATTGCTGTTCCTCACTCCATGCTCTTAGATATTTATAGGCTTATGAATGGCAAACTTCTCTACAGACCAAAATAAATCCTGTTGGAGCACAGGTAAGTATACTATAATTTAGAGTGCATCCATTTTGGGACACTATTAAACCATGGCTCAGACACTTTAAAAGCAAGAGACAGTTTGGATTTTGATGACAGGAGAGATTGTTTTTCTTTTGGCTTCTAACAGCATTGTGCATTTTAGCATTGTCATTTCTGTATAAGGCTGCAATCATTTTGACAATAGGACTCTGATGAGGAAAACTGAAAGATGGTGCAAGCAGATTGGGATGAGTCAGGCAGATCCCAAAAACAGGTTTTGTTTTATGTGACCCCTAAGTTGTGCTGTGAGTACAATTAGGACTACCAGTGAAATTTAAACCAGGATGTATCAACGAATCACTGTTATCAAAAACGTCTGTCATAGGGTGGCAAACAAACAACTTGTCAAGTTTTCGACAGTAGCAATGCTCTGGGAGATTCTGATCAGATAATTATTCCTCCATGTTATACTCAAATGTATTAAGGAGAGCAAAAACAGAAACCTGAGTGTAGCCATTTTGTTACATTGTATATGTATATGTACTTTAACATATATGAATAAGACAAGTGTAGTGTAAGAAAGTCTATTATATACAAAACAATTTTACCAAAACAACCAAGAGAGGATCCTCACAGTATGAAGGAGACCTAAAGGCATAAATACGCCAGTCAAGAGGAAAAAAAAAAGACCAAATAGTTCAGGTGCAGTAGGCATTAGAATCATTCAGAACTGAGTTTATAACCTGGCCCTGTGTCTTGGGTGAAATTAGAGTAACACAGATATCCTGCACTTGACATTGTGGTCAGGAAGAATGAGGTTCAGTTTCAAGTGAAGATCTCGGTGATGCAAGATTTCCACTTTGGTTAGGTTGCCTTTTTTAAATGAGAAACATGAATCTATAAATAAATGCCCTTACATTTGCATCACAGAGATTGATCAACAATATCTGATATGGTCCTTTTTAAGGAAGTTGGAGGGGATCTTTTATTTGATGTTTTTCCCAGTAAACACAGTCTCCACATTGTAGGCCATAATCTTTGATGTTTTCATTTCCTGAGAGTTTTCTATGAAAGGAATCCTTTATCCATTTGGAGTTCCTTAGAGAGAAGTTTTGTGAGACTTTAGCAACAATGAAGAATATACCTTTAACAAGTGCAACTTCAAAAGCTCCTTCATCTAGTCACATAGGCATTTCTCTTATTATTTCAAAGAGATAAAGCTGTTATTTTCCAAACTTAGTAGATCAGAGGTTGGGCAGAACCAAAGAGAGAACCTTTGACCAGAGGTTTAAAAATTTCAGTTACCTTTGCCAATTGAGTTTTTAACTAAACTATTGGTGTGTTCTGTCAGTCCAGAGGATTGGAGGTGACAGGCACAACAGAAATGTTGGAAATTAGGCCAAATGTTGCAAATGGATAAACTTAATAGACAAGTAAGATGTTTCCTCAGTTGCTGTAGAGATCAGATGGCACTCCCCATGAAGGAATTATCTTTTCTAATAATAATTTGTCTAATGTTTGGGCCATAGGTGCTTCAACCCAATGAGAGAGCATACAGATTAGCACCAAAACTTGTAAATTTATTTTAGTTCTTTGTAGATTCTGGATATTAGCCCTTTATTTGATGGATAGCTTGCAAAAAATTTTTTATGCGGCCAACAAACATATGAAAAAATGCTCATTATCACTGGTCATTAGAGAAATGCAAATCAAAACCACAGTGAGATACCATCTCATGCCATTTAGAATGGGGATCATTTAAAAATCAGGAGACAACAGATGCTGGAGAGGATGTGGGAAAATAGGAACACTTTTACGCTGTTGGTGGGAATGTAAATTAGTTCAAACATTGTGGAAGACAGTGTGGCGATTCCCCAAGGATCTAGAACTAGAAATACCATTTGACCCAGCAATCCCATTACTGGATATATATCCAAAGGATTATAAATTATTCTAATATAAAGACACATGCACACATATGTTCATTGCGGCACTGTTTACAATAGCAAAGACTTGGAGGCAACCTAAATGCCCATCAGTGATAGACTGGATAAACAAAACATGGCAAATATACACCATGGAATACTACACAGCCATAAAAAGGGTGAGTTCATGTCCTTTGCAGGGACATGGATGAATCAAGAAACCATCATTCTCAGCAAACTGACACAAGAACAGAAAACCAAACACCACATGTTCTCACTCATAAGTGGGTGTTGAACAATGAGAACACATGGACACAGGGAGAGGCACATCACACACCGGGGTCTGTTATGGGGTCAGGGGCTGCGGGAGTGAAAGCAGAGGGTGGGGAGGGATAACATTGGGAGAAATACCTAATGTAGGTGATGGGGGGACGGTGGCAGCAAACCCCCATGGCATGTGAATACCTATGTAACAATCCTGCAAGATCTGCACATGTACCCCAGAACTTAAAGTATAATAAAAAGAAATATAAAAAATTTTGAAAAAAGAAAGAAAGGAAGAAAGAAAATTCTGTCATTTGTGACAGCATGGATGAACCCGTAAAACATTATACTAAGTGAAACAAGCCAGATATGTGATCTCACTTATCTATGTAATCTAAAAAAGTAGAACTCATAAACGTACAGAGTAGCATGATGGTTACCAGAGGCTTGAGGATGAGGGGAGTGGAGGGAGGGAATGGGGAGTTGTTGGGCAGAAGACACGAAGTTTCAAATGGGTGGAATAAGTTTTGAGATCTATTGCACAGCAGGGTGACTATAGCCATTAATATTTTTAAAAATAATCAAGAGACTAATAGTCAAATGTCTCACAACAAAAAAATAAGTGAAGAGATGGGTATGTTAATTAGCTTGATGTAATCATTTCACATTGTTTACATATATCAAAACATCACATTGTACCCCATAAATGTACACAATTATGATTTGTCAAGTTAAAATAATATTAGTTTTAAAAATAAAAACTTTTTAAAATGAAAAAAAATTAGCAACAGAACACAGCTGTAACTCTGAGATGGAGGCAGCTGGATAAAATCCAATTGCCACATCTCAGATGGTCCTGAAAGTAAAGGAAAATGTTCGTGTGAACTATAAAGGGATTGTTTAAAATTGTGTTTGGAAGAAACAGTGCAGTGAGAATAAACCTTTGTGAAGCAATAGAGGACGATTTTCAATAATATTGCTTTCTCCATACTATCATTTTGCCTGATTTCCAGTGAGTCAGCTCATCAACATATTGCAAAAAGTGTAACTGAAGCCATGAGGAAAAATCAGTCTATTGGTTCAAAACATAAACCTATTTCTGGAGGAAACTTGCCTCCTTTGTCTTTCTAGAGGACTATTTCTTTCTTGGGACCTCCTGTTTATGCCTCCAAGTTTCAAATGAGTAATAAGTCTGTAAAGACATTTATTTCATGATGTAACCTTCTGGGATATATTTTATGCTACAGCAACAGTAAAATAGTTGTCCTTACTCTCTGGAATATCTAGTATTGAGTGACCACAAATTTTGATGATAGCAATAAATTTGAGTTTGGAAATTTCTTTCAAGTAATCAGAGAGGTTTTGACCATTTTTGGTGGGTTAACCTGATGAGGTCCAAAATTGTGTTGCTTCAAAAGTGTGCCAGAATAATAGGGTACTCTAAATGCATATCTATTATTACTATGAATGTTAGCCATTTTTTCCTTTGTCAGTTGACAAGCTCATTTCACAGCAATAAATTCTGCCTGCTCAACTTAGTTTATGTCTGGAAAAGTATTATTCTTTATCCTCAGTTAGAAGCACTATGGGATAACCAGCCTGATAAATCACAGATAGATCTTTCAAACAAAAACCACGAGTGAATCAAATTACATAAGCATTATCTGTGGATGTCTCTTGTAAGTCCTATCTAGGAGTGAGAAGTTGGCAGGTCAGAGTGATGTAGTCATATGGCATCTCATCAGTAGACAAAAGCAAAGGAATGGCTAGGTTCAGATTATTGCAGCAAAAAATAATAACACCGTGGGAGGACAGAAGGAGAACTTCATAGGAAATGAGTCTATTAACAGAGCAATGCTGGATATGATGTGAGTTCAGAAGGGTTTTCACTGAGTGGGAAACACAGATGGTAAGAGGGGATCCCATAACTATTTTTTCAATGCTTTTAAAGGACAAGGTAGTGCCAGAGGTTTCTCTTTTAAGCACAGTAGCATTCTTCTATTGGCTGCATCAAGTTTCTGGCTGTAATATCCAACAGATGTATGTTGGTACCCATTTCTATGAGTTATGACTTCCAAGCGATTTCCCTGGTCTTCATGAATGAACAGGGAAAACAGAAGGCTATAATTGGGATGCCCTAAGGCAGGGGCAATTGTAAGATTTTCCTTGATAACTTATAGTGATTGGAGTCCCTTAGAGTCCAAACAGTAAGATCAGGCTGTCCACATTCAGTAGGGTATATAAAGACTAAGCTATTAAAGAAAAATAGGTATCCAGTTCTGTCCATATACAGCCATTTCCAGAAATCCTTAAAATTGCTTCTTTGTCAAGGGCTTGGAGAATACTAGAAAGTCTTTAATATTTTCTGCATTTATAGACAATTCTTTCTTAGAAGTCAAACGTCCTAAGCATTTTACTTGCATCTAGCAAAAATGGAGTTTCTCTTTAGGAACTTTATATCCCTGAAATGCCAATTGTTTTCAGAGTTTCATGCTGTCATTATTTGAGATTTGCATAGTCAGGTGACAAAGGAGGAGATTATTCACATATTAGATGAGCATATGCCCTCTGAGAAACGCATTATCAGCCAAGACATATTTCAATATACAATAAAAACATGTAGGACTTTCAGTACTACCTTGGGGTATGATGGTCCAGGTATTCTGAGGCTCACCCAAGTTAAGGCAAATAAGTATTTACTCTCTGTGTGTACTAGACTATTTTAAAAGCACTGCATACATTAACCACAGTAAATATCCTGCTTTCAGCAGTGACTGCTGTCAAGAGTAAGGAGGTTTGATACCATCAAATGTCTTGGGACCAAAATGTTGTTGATAGCTCTCAAATCTTGTAAGAAATGTTAGCCCTACTCATGTGATTTCCTTACGGAAATGATCAGAGTATCATATGGGCAAGAGCAAGAAATAATTAGACCCTTTTAAATATGGTATTTTATTGTGAGTATGAGTCCTTCTATTTCTTTAGGCATTAGAGAATATTATTGATATTAGATAAAGATTTAGTCAGGTTTATTTCCACTTAAATGGGGTGACTGAATGTATTTTACCAACGTCAGTGGAAAATTGAGACCCTAAGTGAGACAAAGGCATTAATACCACTCATTAAACCTAGTTTAGAAAACAAATTGTTGAGTCTGCATTTTCATAGTTTTAATAGTTTTATTCTTGTTCTGTAGTTCTGTTTGTTTCTTTTGTTCCAAATTTAACATATTTAGAAAAAAGGGAAAATTTGTACACTGTGCGTAAGAAATGTATGGGAACTGAGGAAATCAGCAGAAAAGAATGAAGACCACTGAGTTAGCTTACCTGGATTCCTAAGGCTATGATATTCCTTTCATTTGCATAAATTCACTACTCTGAGGAAGGGGAGAAGTTAAAGTGGTAGTGTTGAGGACAGAAAGAGCAGCCCCAGTATCTTTCAGGGAATATATCTGTTTTCCATTTACGGAAATTTCTCTTTCTCCTAGGGCAGTTGTCAGGAGAAAGGGGAAAGCCTCCTTTTGATCCTATGAGCAATCCTATTCATCTTGTGGCATCCTATCTTTTATTGGTCCTGCTGTCTTTTATGTTTTCTATGGTCTTTTTTGAAATGGCCAGACTTTTTACAATAGAAGCAAACATCCGTTTAATAGTTAAAATGAGGCACCTGTCTTTTCTTAAAAGGCTTGACTTTACTAGTCAGTTGTAGTTGTAAATTTATAACCTTTGAGGCCTTAGTTTTTACTTCTTTCTGAACAGTTTAATAAAGTTGATCTGCCACTGTTACTAATTTGTGGGTTTATATATTTGCCCAATTAAGCTAGTGCCTTTTAACTAAGGTAATTAGGTTCTCATTTAAGCTACTGGGACATGTAGAATTTATAAGGGAATCACTCCGATGATCATGCTAGTCTTAGCCATTCCAGAATATCATTGAAAGATTTGTTTCAACTCATTCAAAATAATCAAGCACAGATTTATCTGGCGTTTGAGTATATTGTTGAATTATCTTCCAATCTACATATTTTAGGAAAGGCCAAGGGAATGGCATCATAAAAAGCCTTGGCTAAAGTGCAAACCATTCCATCGTTGGCTTGTCTGTTTTTGAAAATCTACCAACAGATTATACCAGCTTTCCTTTTTGAACCATTCATTGGCCCTGCCTTCTCATAAGCAGCATATAAACTAACAGACAAACATCATAATATCCAGGCTCATAAGTTCAGACAATTGAATTAATTTTTTTGTAAACCCTATGGGATTTTGGAGCAGATGTGGCAAGTCTTTTATGATATTCTTAAGTTCATACTTTGTCTAAGGGGTATACACAATAACAGGCTCACCTATTTTTGTGAGTTTTATCTTGAAAGGAGCTGCCAAAATAGGAGTTTCAGGGAGGGATGTCAGAAATCTAGGAAGTTTTCTCAGGTGTTGGTGGTAGTAATAGAAGGGAAGGCAAATCGGAACAGGAAAACCAAGATAAGAGAGGATATAAATGCACAGTGTAGGAGGAGGAGGAATAGTTGGAGAAGGAAGGGTGAAGACCTCTGAAGCCTTTGAAATTTAGATATAGTTTCAGACAAATTTTTATTTACTTTTTGAAAAAGGCAATTTTCTCGAGATTTCTTTTAGAGGCTTCTAGGTGCCATTAGCAGTAAGTCTCCCACTCAATTTGTCTGTTTCTAAAACCAGAAAATTTCCCAATTGTGCACACAAATAATTTTAGTCATTTTAAAGGACTCTCATTTCAACCATTGCTGCTATGACTATCCTGGGGTATGTGAATACATTTTTACAAGTATTTACAAGAGGATAATCCTTATGTGTTATACATAAAACTAGCTGGTGTTTCTAAAGGAAGTTGTCCCTTATAAGAATGTTTGGATTCTGAAACTTGATTTCCACTGATTTAGGAACTTTTTGAAAGTGACCAAGGCTGGAAATATGTTTTGGGGCAAAGTGTGCTTCCTATGAGTGTCACCTGACATGTTGTCATCTGAGTCATTAATCAATTTCTCACATGTCTTAGAATCACTAATTGCCTTTCAGTAGCAGAGTGCTCAAGGTGTGAACCTTTATGTGCACCTTCTAGCTAAGCTAAAAGTCTCTGCAGGTGTTCTTGTGCAGAGGCTCCAGGAGACTTACACAGGTCATGGATAAACATCCTGATACCTCCATAAAGTATCTAGCCACTAGGACTACTCAATCAAGTTTGGAAGGAATAAGTGTCTCTTAACTTCTGGGAGAGAGAGTTCACCCTCCTGCACCTTTAGTTTTGAAACTAACAGGAATTGGTCACAAGTGCAAAAACAAGTGTGTATTATAAGCAATAATAGTTATAAGCTTCACCTGAAGCTGACCTCAGGTGATCTGCTTGCCTCAGCCTCCCAAAGTGCTGGGATTATGGGTGTGAGCCACCACACATGATCTATTCTTAAGGAATTCAGAAGCAAATGGCAGTTTCACAATGTTTCATTTAGAACATCTGTGGACAGATGGTTTATTATCAGGTTAAGTAACTTTCGGAGTGTTTTCTATACTGTTAAATTATAAATTCCATTAAATTTCTCATTAAAATTTTTGTCTTTGAAAAATGTTAATTTTATTCTCAAAAAAGTTTTTTTTTTGCTTGAATTCTTACATTATGGCTCTCAAGTTGCTCCTCATTACGTTTCTAGTACGCTACTTTACACATTTTTAAATGTTTTGTAATTTTCCCTTAGAAAATACTTTATTGTTATCTGGTATATTTATAGTTAATGTAGTTAAAATCATCTGGATAGTACCCTATTTCAAATGTCTAGCTATATCTTATGAAAAAAACTTATTATTTTGTGTTCAAGACATAAGAACAAATAACAATTGTAACGTTAATTTTAAAGTTTTATTGTTGTAATCAGTAAATAATAAATGCTTATGTCAAAAAACTGCTTAACAGTATGTCATTTTAACATTAAATATTTTTTATCTAGTGCTTTGTTATTACAATATAAAATATTTTTGAGTTTTGGAAATAATATATTCTGTAAAACATAATTAAATTTTCTCATTACTGTATTATATTAATCAGATTTCACAGACATGTTAAAGCTAAAAAGTAGGTGTGCTTTCTTGGTAAATAAGAAAAAAAGGTGAAACTTGGTAAGAAATCTGTATGATGATTAAATGAATAAAATATACTAGAACTTTTTGAGATCACCATCAATAAAAATTTTTAAGAACCCAGTGAATTAGCTATGATGTCAAATCCCATGATAATGACTGTCTTTTCTTCTTACTTCTGCTTTACAGCATTTTATGAGGATAAGATGACCCATTGTAGTATAATTTAATGATGGAAAGGAATAGCTCTCTGGGAGGGCCAGCAAAAGAATCTTATTTCTTTAGGAAAAAAGAGTATAGCTTTCATTTTATTAATATAAACAGCATAGTAAATAACATCTAGCATTTTCAAAGAGAGACAAGGATAAGATTTGAAGTCTGTCAAACTTTTTTTTTTTTTTTTTGAGACAGAGTCTCACCCTGTTGCCCAGGCTGGAGTGCAATGGTGCCATTTCGGCTCACTTCAACCTCCACTTCCCGGGTTCAAGCAATTCTCTTTCTCAGCCTCCTGAGTAGCTGGGATTATAGGCTCCCACCACCAAGTTTGTTCAACTTTTATAAGGAT
Source organism: Cheracebus regulus (assembly GCA_963574635.1). Taxonomy (NCBI): domain Eukaryota; kingdom Metazoa; phylum Chordata; class Mammalia; order Primates; family Pitheciidae; genus Cheracebus; species Cheracebus regulus. The sequence continues at coordinate 12,036 of CAUYQU010081747.1, forward strand.
AATTTTATTTGGGTTTCAGACTAACCACTAGGGAAAACCACATTTCCTGGTCCTTTCTCCAATCAGACCCACGGCATCG
>CAUYQU010081749.1:0-59979 GCA_963574635.1 Cheracebus regulus
TATCTCTGCTCACTGCAACCTCCACCTCATGGGTTTGAGTGATTCTCCTGTCTCAGCCTCCTAGGTAGCTGAGACTACAGGCATGCACCACTATGTCCAGCTAATTTTTGTGTTTTTAGTAGATACGGGGTTTCACCATACATTGGCCAGGCTGGTCTCGAACTTCTGACTTCAAGTGATCCACCCACTCTCTGGGATTAAAGATGTGAGCCACCGTGCCTGGTCGTAACATTTTTGAAATAACAAAATGATAGAAGTGGAGAAGATGAAAAGTTACCAGGGGTTAGGGATGGTGGGGAAAGTGTGCCACTCTGAAGGGCGTAGCATGAGGGAGGTCTTTGTAGTAACAGAATGATTCTGTATCTGGATTGCAGTGGTGGTTATATTCATCTAGATGTGATAAAATGGCATAGAACTGTACACACATTATACAATGTCAAATTCCTGGTTTTGATATTGTCCTGAATGATTTTAAAAGTAACCATCAGGGCACTCTGGGTGAAGAGCACACCAGACTTCTCTGTTCTATCTTTGCAACTTTTTGTGAATCTATACTTATTTCAAAATTTAAAAAAAAAATTTTTTTTGCAGCCTTGAACTGGAGGTGGGCTCAAGCGATCCCCAGCCACCCAAGTAACTAGAACTACAGGTGCCACTCAGCTAATATATCTTTTATTTTTTGTTGAGTTGGGGATTATCTACATTGCCCATTCTGGTCTCGAACTCCTGGCCTCAAGCGATCTGCTGTGTCAGGCTTCCAAGATGCTAGGATTACAGGTGCAAGTCACTGCACCTGGCCATAATTTTTTTTTTTAATCCCAGCAATCTCAATGCGGGACTCCAGGTGACCAGGCCCCAAAGGTATCAGGCAGGGGACCCTTTGGGACTTGAATCCCTGCTCCTCACCTAGAAGGAGAAGCTGAGGTTCCTGCAGGCCACAGCACCAGGCATGGTGCATAGTCTTGTAAGAGGAGGAGATTGGACCACAGGCTTGTGGATGTGTCTTCATTTCAGAGGCCAAGGGTTGCATGGAGAAGGCAAGGGAGGAGGAGCAGGACCCCTGAGAACGCAGCCTCTGCGCTTTCCCTTGCCCTTCCCCCTTTCCTCCAAACAGGTCATTGGTCTCCTTTTTTGGTGACTTGATTATCAGCCCCTTGCCAGGAAAGCAGTGAAACCAGGCAACTAACAGAGTCCCTGTGAGCCCTGGGTGGCCACGCCCGGCCTGGCTGTGTCCCCCTCGCCCCTGACTCTGCCGAGGACAGCAATAAGACGAGAACGATAGTGGTTTCCTCACAGGGCTAGCGACAGCACACATGTGACATCACGTGGGATCAGCAGCCCGCGCATCCCACGACAGGCATGCAGTCAGGCAACCTGGGTTCCAGTCCCAGTTCTACCATGCATCCGCTGTGACATTGCCTCAGTTTCCCCTCCCAGGGTGGTAATAAGATTGCTGCTACAACTTCAGGGCTGTGCTGTGACAGGTCCCCAGCTCCTACAGCACTTTGCACAGTGGCTACTATGGAACGGGCTCTCCGTAAAAGTGAGCTGTCATTATTACAGACATCGTCACGTGCCCTGCTGACCCAGCACTCCCTGGAGACAGTCATTCACGCACCTCTGGCTACTCAGCCCCAGCCTGAGCTTCACAGTGAGGCCCTTTGGGACTAAACTGTCATTTCCTCCCCGTTCCCTAGGCAGACTGAGCTCTAGGGTGGGAAAGGCTGTTCAGCTCAGCTGCTGCCAGACTGCTCTGTTCTATCTTTGCAACTTCCTGTGATAACTATTTCAAAATTAAAAGAAATATTTTTTAAATTTGTGAGGTGAGGTTGTCACCTCCTGTTTATGGAGTAGCCTGGAGTTGAGAGCAAGAAGACTGGAGAAAGAAAGAGGCTTGGCTATCTCCTTCTCCTTTTTTTCTTTTTCTTCTCTTATTTATTTATTTGAAATGGAGTCTGGCTCTGTTGCCCAGGCTGGAGTGTAATGGTGCAATCTCAGCTCACTGCAACCTCCGCCTCCTGAGTTCAAGTGATTCTCCTGCCTCAGCCTCCCGAGTAGCTGGGACTACAGGTGTGCGCCACCACACCTGGCTAATTTTTGTATTTTTAGTAGAGACGGGGTTTCACCATGTTGGCCAAGCTGGTCTCGAGCTCCTGACCTCAGGTGATCTGACTGCCTTGGCCTCCCAAAGTGCTGGGATTACAGACATGAGACACCGCATTCAGCCTTTTTTTCCGCCCCCCCCTTTTTTAGCGACCGAATCTTACTCTGTTTCCCAGGCTGGAGTGCAATCACAGCTCACTGCAGACTCAAACTCCTGGGCTCAAGTGATTCTCCTGCCTCAGCCTCCCGAGTAGCTGGGACTGCAGGCGTGCACCACTGTGGGAAGCAGAAAAGTTCCTCTTTAAAGTTTTCTTTCTTGTTAAAGAATAAATCATAAGTGTGCTAATAACTCTTTGTTAAGCCCTATCCTATGTAGCTGATAGATATGCCATGCTTACAGGCACGTAGTACATTCTATGTCCTTGTACTTTAACCAAGGTATCTGTGCTGAACGTGCTCACAGGCATGTCCCAGCTCGCCATTGCTTTTACCTGTTTAGAAAAGCTGTAAGTTATTAGCCAATCGGGTTTTAGTTTAAATTGTGAGGTCTGGCTCCAGCAAACGGAGATCAGACGCAGCAATAAGGACAACCCCAAATGCGTAAGGGATAAACATGCCTGCTTTTCTTTTGTTCGTTATACTCTCATGGCAAGATGGCTACGGAGGGTACCCTTCCTGCCATACAGGAAGTAAAAAAGTAAAAATTGCTTTGCTGAGAGATCTTTTGTCTCAGTGCTGATTTTTCTTTGCGGCACCCAGCATCTGTTTCCAATAGCCACTGTGTCCGGCTTATTTTTAAACATTTTTTCCCTACATGCAATGTCTTGCTCTGTTGCCTGGTTTTGAACTCCTAGAAAGCACTTCTCAGCAGTGCAGTGCATCTCCGCCCCTGGCCTATCGCAAGAGCCGGGCTCTTCGTCATCAGCCACCCTGGGAGGAGGCTCTGGAGTGGCCAGTGCTGGGCGGAAGCTCTTTCATCAAGTAGGATAATGGAGCCGCCTGCCCCAGGCACCGTCCCAGGGACAGGGTGGGAGGCTGGCCAGGGACAGATGGGTCATCTCCATCAGGAGTGACTCAGGAGGTTGGCAGACCAGGAGGGACAAAGAGGCCCGTGTCATGACCATGGCCTGGTGCCTGGGTGTCCTCCCTCCCGCACATGGTGGCCCAGCCCTCCTGGCATGTGAGGCCGTGAGACCTTCTCACCTCTCTTCCTTCCCTGGGAGACCTCATCTCAGCATCTGCCCCCATCTATCTGAGTCAGCAGCGGGTGGTTCACACCTGTAATCCCAGCACTTTGGGAGGCCGAGGCTGGCAGATCACTTGAGGTCAGGAGTTCGAGACCAGCCTGGCCAACATGGTGAAATCCTGTCTCTATTAAAATACAAAAATTAGCTGGGCTTGGTGGTGCACATCTGTACTCCCAGCTACTTGGGAGGCTGAGGCAGGAGAATCGCTTGAACCTGGGAGGTCAAGGTTGCAGTGAGCTGAGATTGTGCTACTGGACGCTAGCATGGGTGACAGAGCGAGATCTGTCTCAAAAAAGAAAAAAAAAATAGTAGGATTAAGCTGTGTTATGGGCTCTGACCCTTCCTTGGCTTGGCCTCCCCGGGTCTGAACTTGGCCGGAGTAGATCACTCTTGCTTTCTCCACTGCACCTGCCCCTCCCGCTTTCTTTGACCTCTTAACGAAGCGGCTGGAGTCACATTTGACTCCTCAGATGAGTCCTGTCAGTTCCTCCTCCCAAATGGGTCCTGACCCCACCCCTCTCCTCATCTCCACTTCCTCTCTTGGACAATGGCCAGGGCCTCCCAAGCCCAGTCCGTGTCTCCACTGACGGCCTGTGCTCACTGTCCACACAGCTGCCAGCTGGCCTCTGAAGCCTCAAGCCCCCCATCACACCCCTCCGAGCTCACTCCATCAGCGGTTTCTCAATGCGCTCTTTGAAAGTCCAAATCCCAGCCAGGCAAGGTGGTTCATGCCTGTAATCCCAGCAGTTTGGCAGGCTGAGGCTGGCAGATCACTTGAGCTCAGTTTGAGACCAGCCTGGCCAACATGGTGAATTCCTGTCTCTACTAAAATACAAAAATTAGCTGTGCGTGGTGGTGGCAGGTGCCTGTAATCCTAGCTACTCAGGAGGTGGAGGCAGGAGAATTGCTTGAACCCAGGAGGCGGAGGTTGTGGTGAGCTGAGATCGTGCCACTGGACTCTAGCCTGAGTGACAGAGCAAGTTTCCGTCTCAAAAAATAATAAAAAATAAAATACTAGGATTAAATTCCATTGCTGGGCAGGGTGGCTCACACCTGTAATCCCAGCACTTTGGGAGGCTGAGGTGGGCGGATCAGCTCAGGTCAGCAGTTCAAGACCAGCCTGGCCAACATGGAGAAACCCCATCTCTACTAAAAACACAAAAATTAGCCAGGGTAGTGGTGTGTGCTTGAACCGCTTGAACCCAGGAGGCAGAGGCTGAACCCAGGAGGCGGAGGCTGCAGTGAGCTGAGACTGTGCAACTGTACTCCAGCCTGGGCCACAGAGCGAGGCTCTGTCTCAAAACAAACAAACAAATAAAAAAGTCCAGTCCTGCCTGTGGCCTACAAGGCTGTCTGTATGCGAGCTTCCCTAGGCAACTACTCTGGCTCCATCACTCCACTCAAACATGCTTCTTCCCTTCTTCTTCCATGAACGTAATAAGTACATTCTCTCCAGGGGCCTTTGCACTCGATTTTGGTCTCCCTGGATCCACATTCCCCAGGAACCCACAGAGCTCCCTCCCTTACTTCCTTCTGTTCTCAGCTCAAGTGACTTCTCTTTCTGAAATGGCTGCCTGACCCAGCACTGCCTGACCTTGCATTCGCTGTGCTTCCTTCACTATCTGATCTGCGGTCACGTGTTTGCTTGCCTTTCTGATCGTTGTCCATCTCTTCCGCAGAACGCCAGCTCTGGGAGGTCAGAGGGTGATTCTTTTTGGGCACTGCTGTGTCTCTGGGGCCCAGCACAGGCCTGGCACACAAAGGTGCTCAGTGAGCATGCGTTGAATTCTGGTGGGTCCAGCAGCTGGGTGGAGAAATCTGAGTGAACCTCAGTTCAGGTCCTACTTGCTGTCTTGAGACAGGGTCTCACTCTGTCGCCCAGGATGGAGTGCCGTGGTGCAATCTCAGCTCACTGCAAACTCCACCTCCTAGGCTCAAAGGATCCTGCCACCTCAGCCTCCCGAGTAGATGGGACTACAGGCGCATGCCATCGTGTCTGCTTAATTTTTGTATTTTTTGTAGAGACTGGGTCTCGCTGTGTTGCTGAGGCTGATCTCGAACTCATGGGCTGAAGCCATCCGCCAGCCTCAGCCTCCCAAAGTGCTGGGATTACAGGCAGGAGGCACACCATGGTTGTCAGTCCCTCCTAAGGATGGTGTTTGTGTCAAATTCCCTCATTTCCCAAACTTTAGAGGTTTGTCAACCACTTTGAGGACTTCTGTCCTGTCAGTCACATGCAACACGTTTATTTAATACATTTTAAAAATCAATTCAGTTGATTAATTTTTTTGTTTATTTATTTTGACTTAGCCTCATCCAAAGCTGGGTTGGCATTCTGGTTTCCTGCTGCTCTGGCGCATACTAAATGAAGCATATACAGTAGCGTCAGAGTAGCTCCACACGCCCTCGTGTCCAGGCTGCTCTTTGGGCAGCGCGGGGTTACTCCCCCATCCCTGGTTATTGACAATGTTCTGCGCCTCTGGGCAAAGTCCTCCCAGGCCAGACCTGCTGGAGCCAGGGTCTGTAGTCAGGGGACAGGTGTGTTGGAGCAGGGCGGGAGACCTGGAAGAGGCTTCCCTCCTGGCTGCTGAGAGGCCCCTGTGTATCCCCAGCCCCATCTCCTGCCTTTCTGGCTTTGCTTCAGCTCCTGGAATTTTGCTGAACATGGTCCCCCTTGGGGCCTTCACACAGGTGTGTGTTTCCTTCTATAGGGAATGCCCCCTGTGCCTCCGAGACCCTAAGGCACACTGTCAAACAGCAGTCCCCACTCTTTTTGGCACCGGGGCCCGGTTTCACGGAAGACAATTTTTCTATGGATCTGGGAGCAGGGAGGGAGTTGGGGATGATTCAGTCACATTACATGTATTGTGCACTTTATTTCTATTATTATTACATCGTGATATATAATGAAATCAGTATACAACTCACCATCATGCAGAATCAGTGGGAGCCCTGAGCTTGTTTCCCTGCAACTAGACGGTCCCATCTGGGGGTGGTGGGAGACAGTGGCCGATTATCAGGCATGATCAGTGAGTGCACAATCTAGATCCCTCGCGTGCACAGTTCGCGACAGGCACCGTGCCGCTATGAGGATGGAATGCCGCTGCTGAGCTGACGGGAGGCGGAGCTCAGGCAGTGGTGCTTGCTCGCTGGCGCTCACCTGCTGCGCGGCCCACTCCCTAACAAGCTACAGACCAGGATCAGTCCACGGGCCTGTGCCGGGGACCCCTGCTGTAAAAACCCTGAGCTTCTCTTTGGGAGCAGGTGTCACAGTTGCCATTTGATATTGTGCCTGAGATTCTTTCATGTCCTTCTTCCTGTAAGATTGTGAGCCCCATGAGGAAAGGGCATGCACCCCCTGGCTTGGACAGGCCCCACGGAGGCCTCCCTTCCCACTGCCCACAGCCTGGCCCCCACACGTCTCCTGTCCTCCTGCATGTGGACTTCCTGTTCCAGCCAAGCAGCCCCTGTCACCTCCCCTGCCGACCTGGTGTGTGTATTCCTGCCTCTAGGCCTTTATTCTGGTCTCTGTGCTGGGTCCTCTGCCTTCTTCAAAACCCAGGGAGAGGCCGGGCGCGGTGGCACACACCTGTGATACCAGCACTTTTGGTCGAGGCGGGTGGATCACTTGAGGTCAGGAGTTCCAGACCAGCCTGGCCAACACGGTGAAACCCCACCTACTAAAAATACAAAAATTAGCTAGGCTTGGTGGCGCGTGCCTGTAGACCCAGCTACTCGGGAGGCTGAGGCACGAGAATCGCTTGAACCTGGGAGGTGGAGGTTGCAGTGAGCCGGGGATTGTGCCACTGCACTGCAAACTGGGTGACAGAGTGAGACTCCATCTCAAAAAAACAAACACACACACACACACACAGGGAGAGCTGTCACCTGGGAAACCCTGCCCTCACTCCCGCAGCCCACAGCTTAATTTCACTGCTTCTCCAGCACCCGGCTCTGGGAGCTGCTGCTGGTTCTCACCAAGACGGCCGTCTGACACAGCATCAGAGTGTGGCCTCTGGAGCCAGCGGCTGGGACTCAAATCTGGGCTCCACTGCTAATAGGTGGGGACTGTAGGAGAAATGTAACTTCTCTGTGCTTCAGCCGCTTGTTCTCAAACGTCCACATGCATCAGAATCTACCAAGGACTTCTCAAAACAGATTCCTGGGCCCCACCCCAGGGTTTTTGATTTCTGAAGTCTGGGGTGGGGGCTGAAAATTCGCCTTTCTAGCAAGTTCCTGGGTGCTGCTGCTGCTGCTGCCTAGGGACCACACTTTGAGAACCATGGTCATCATTGTTAGGGAAGGTAAATGAGGTTAACGGAGACGAATTAATGTAAACTGGGTAGAATCATAGAAAGTGTTCGACAGCTGTTAGTTATGAATCCGTTTACACCAGACACTCTGGCCCTTTTTAACTTCCTGACAGGTATTATACAAAAAGTGCATTTGATACAAAAATTAGCCAGGCATGGAGGCAGGTGCCTGTGATCCAGCTACTCAGGAATCTGAGGCAGGAGAATCGCTTGAACCCGGGAGGTGGAGGTTGCAGTGAGCCGAGATTGCACCACTGCACTCCAGCCTGGGTGACAGAGTGAGACTCCATCAAAAAGAGGAAAGGAAAGGAAGGAGAGGGGAGGGAGGGGAGGGAGGGAAAGGGAAAGGGGAAGGGGAAGGGGAAGAGGGAAGGGGAAGGAAGGAAAGAAAGGGTGCATTTGAATCAGAAGAATCTAGTCCAGGACCTGGCCACGCCATTTCCAAGCTCTGGGGCCTGGGGAAAATCATCTAACTTCTCTAAGTCTCAGCGTTCTCATCATCACAGAGTTGTCCTGGGAGTCCCTTCTCAGGATAACCTGAGCCTCTGGAAAGTGCTCAGTATACAGCTGGTGCTTAATTAATGTTTCTTGAACTGAATGTAGTGCTGTGTAAAGGCTGATGCTGCAAATGGCAGCATGAATGTGAAAGATGGTGGTGAAACCGACACGGGCTGCAGAGACCTAGATCTGTGGCTCGCACTCCGTCCAAGCTGCAGGGACCAGGAGGTAATGTCAGTGAGGGAAGCCGGCCAGGTGTGGGACGATAGGGAGCGGTGGGGACTGCAGCCAGTGCATAGAATCCTCCCTTTCAGCAAGTCATGGCCACATGCAAGTGCAAGCCCAGCAGTGTCAGCTGATTTGACTGTGGCAGAAACCAGCATGATTTTTATGTGAAATCACCCAGAAGTCAACCCAGACCCAGCCCGCAGCTACCAGCTCAGAGTGGGAGCAACTGAATGGCCATTGGTCCTGGGTTCAAGGCTAAAATCCCCGGGTCCTTTTCTGCACACAGGGCTCAACTGAGGGCAAGGAGAAACTCTGTGATGGTTCTGGAGACGGTGGGATGGCAGGCTGCCCAAAGGCGGGTCAGAGAGCATCAGGATCTAGACTGGCATTCGGCTTCGGGGCATTTATTTCATGTCCCTTTTGTACAGGCCCCGGGCCAGGTGTGAGGGCAGGAGACCAGGCAGGAAGTAGCAATAAATAACACGGACAGACAGAGCTCCCCTCCAGACAGATGAGGGCAAAGGAGGTTAGAGAGGAGCCGTAATGAGGGCATGGGGCTGCTGGCAGAGAGGGGCAGCTGGGAAGGAGGGGGGGTCAGGCCCCCAGGACCTCACTGTCACCTGCCTCATTCCCCTCCCACCCAAGCCCCCGATACTTTTGGGAGGAAGGGAGCCCGCAGCCAGTGGGGGCCAGCGAGGGTCCTGAGGGGGGGTCAGCCACACGGGCTGCCCCCAGCTCCTTCACTTGACCCGGATTTCAGCATACTCAGCCAGCTCCTCCGTCAGTGTGTAGCTGTCCTTGGTGGGCCGTTTCCCCAGATCTGAGTGGGAATAGCTCAGGTCCAGCTCTGGGGGTTCGCCCCGAAGGCCCAGCAGCCTCCTCTCAGATCCCAGGCGCCTCTCGCTCTAGGAGGGGAAACCACCCATTAGCAGGGTCCTGCTCCCTGCCTTTTCCGGACGCAGAGGCCAGAGTGTTTGCACCCTCAGAGCTCCTGAGTTCAGTCCCAAATAAATCCCTGCGTGAACCACCTCCTTCTTCAAGGATCACAGGCCCAGTGAGCCCCCTGATCACTGTGTCCCACTCTGGAGCTTCCGCCAGTGTTAATCATTGCTGAGCTTGAAATCTGCCTACAAATTCAGTTTCTCCAGGAAGCTTTCTTCTTCTTTCTTTTTTTCTTTTCTTCCTTTCTTTTTTTGAGACCCAGGCTGGAGTGCAATGGCGCAATCTCAGCTCACTGCAACCTCCACCTCCCAAGGTTGAGCAATTCTCCTGTCTCAGCCTCCCGAGTAGCTGGGATTACCGGCGCCTGCCACCACGCCTGGCTAATTTTTTGTATTTTTGGTAGAGACGGGGTTTCACCATGTTGGCCAGGCTAGTCTCGAACTCTCGACCTCAAGTGATCTGGCCTTGGCCTCCCAAAGTTCTGGGATTACAGGCGTGAGCCACTGCACCCGGCCAGGAAGCTTTCAACATAGGAGCTTGAGGGGCACACAATTTAACCCCTAACACCTTCCCAGGTGAAAGCCACCTAGATGGGACTCCACCTTTCCATATTTCTGGAAATCCCTGGTTCGGTATGTGCTCCCCCATGTTTGGATCTGGCATGGGGACCCACTCAATCTGGGAGGACCTGCAGGTGACATGTGGGTTCCCTCATGCTTCCGACCCCTCCCTCCACCCCCCAGCCACAGGAATTTGGACACACAGGACGGTGGCCACAGACAGACAGGAGCTGCAACGGGACAGACTAGACAAGGCCAGCACTGCCAGGCAGGCCAGGATTTCACCAGAGACCACCTCGACGCCTGACAGGGACACACGCACATGCACGCCGACCCCAGGGCCCAAGGAGGGCCCAGAGGAGGGCACACTGAGGCCCCCGGAACCTACCTCCTGGGGCACTCAGTGAGATTCCAGGGTAGAGACCTCTTTGGACTATTGGAGAAGGAAATGCAGTCATAGACACAGTCAGGGAGGGAGGGTGAGGGGGCCCTTGGGCCCCATGCCCCATCACCCCCTACACAGCTTCAGCCTGAGCACCTCCTCCCCAGCCTCCAGGTCCGACCCAGCCCTGGAATTTCCTCCTCTCCTCCTCTGAGAGGCTGCCCCACCCCCCTGCCCCTTGGCCTCACAGGCCCTTCCCAGGCCCTTGGTGTCCCTGGCATGCAGGTTCCCAGGCTGCCTGGAGCCACAGGGCTCTGGTCCTTACCTCATACTTCTCCGGTGCCCCAGAGATGCGGAAGTCGCTGCTGAACAGGACCGGAGGATTGTCCCCAGCCGAGAAGCTGGGGCTCTCTGTCACGTTCTTTCTGCAGGGCAGGATTCGTCAGATCTCCGTCTGCCCTCCCTTTCTGCACCCCCACGTGTTTTAGGAGTTTGGCTCAGGGGACCTCAGAGCTGCTCCCACACATCTCTAAGATGTGGCAAGCAGCCCTTTCTGAACCACCGGCCTCTCCTGCCCACACGGCCCGCCCTCCCCACCTCAGAGGCCCCTGCCGGGCTTGGGACCAGCCATCTGGCCCCTGGGCTCTGCCATTTTTCAGGACTCCTGCCTGGATTCTCCAGGTTCCCCTCATAGGCTCTGTGTGTCTGCCTCTCTTGCCGACAGGAGGTAGAGCAGAGAGGTTAATTCATTTCTCAGGACAGCTGATGGGTGTGGGCCTCGGGGAAGAAACACAGCCACAACTCAGTTGGGTCAGGTGGGTGTGGTTTGGGGCCAGAGAAGCTTTCTGTTGGTTTATTTGTTTGTTTGTTTTTAGAGACAGGGTCTCTCTCTGTCACCTAGGCTGGAGTACAGCGGTGAAATCATAGCTCACTGCAGCCTCAACCTCGTGATCTCAAGCAATCCTCCCTCCTCAGCCTCCCGAGTAGCTGGGACCACAGGCACATGCCACTATGCCGAGCTTATTTTTTCTTTTTTTTTTTTGTAGACGGGGGTCTCCCTATGTTTCCCGGGCTGGCCTCTAACTTCTGAGCTCGAGCGATCTTTCGAGGCATATTTTTGTTGCCACAGATGTGCGTAATCTTTGCGGCTTCTGGCGTCAAGTGGGCCTGCTGCTGTAGCCGCAGGGGTACCTGGGCTTTCCCACCACACTGGAGTGTGTAGGGGAGAGTTCTTGGATATAGGGAGGCTGTGGAAATAGAATGTGAGGAAACAGGGCTCAAATGATGTGTGTAAAGGGCTCAGCCCAGGCCCTGGTGTGCCCCTGACCAGCAGGGGCTGGAACTAACACGAACCCTCTCTCCTCTGTGGAGCTGATCATTCCCAGAGCAGAATCTGCCTTCTCTCTACCTATGGTGCGGCCTTCCCCAGCCCACTCCAGGCCTCTCGACCCCACCCCGGGTCCCCTTTTTGGAGATTCCCATCCCCAGATCAGCTCCGGCTGGCACTCACTTCCTGCGTGTCTGGGTAATGTAGCAGACGATGGCAATCAGGATGGCAAAGGTGACCACGGCGCCCACGGGCCCAATCTTGGCCCACATCAGTCGATCTGAGGACAGAGAAGACCCAGGCACCCTCAGGGTTGTGGGTGGCGGTGGTGACACCTGAGAACTCTGGAGACGTGCTAGGGTGACAGTCAACATATTCACACAGCCGGGCATCCTTGCCCTCATGGACAGGCATGGAGGCTCCCGGTGCCAGGGCAACCCCTTTCGTGCTGGAGGGTCCTGGGGAGGGGCTCGTACCTCAAAGGTCTGAACAAACTCGGGGCAAACTCAGGGCTGCTTCTTGGCTCCAACCAGAAAGGAGGAATTTGACCCTTTCTCAATCTGCACAGCCCATGCTCTGAAGATGTTCGTCAGCCTTGGGAATTTGGATCCAAGCAGAGCCCGCCCCCTCCTGCAGCTCCCACCCCAAGGCCGCGCCACTCACGGGCTCCTTGGAAGGGCAGCTCCAGGCTCTTGGCGCCATAGAGGTTCCTCGCGGTGCAGATGACACGGGGCGGGGCCTGGGCCTGCCCGCGCAGCGTGAGGATACTGGTGAGCACCAGGCCGCTGCGCTCCGAGTACACGAACTCCCGCTCGCTCTCGTTCACAGTCACATTGCGCGACGGCAGCTCGAAGGCCACGGACGGCTCCGGGTTGGACTTCACCACGCACAGGCACTGCACCGTGTCTCGGGCTGCCGCGCAGTGTGACTCCAGGAGGAGCACAGGGGCGACTGCAGGGGTAAAATCAGGACTGAGGGTGGCCCGGAGCCTACTCGAGGCCCAGCCCGGGAGACTCCTTGGCTCAGGGCAAGGCCAGCGTGGCCAAGGATGGGGGCGGTAGCTTCATGGATGGCCCTCCAATTTTCCCTCCTTTTTCCTCTGTCCTGAGGGAGAGTGCCTTGACCTTGCTACGACCCACCAGCTGCCTGTTTTCCCCGCAAGCTTCACTAACCCACACCCGGGGCCTTGAACATTCCCAGGCACTGATAAAGGTCTAAGTTGTTGCTCAAAACACTGAAAGAGGCAGAGCACCGTGGCTTATGCCAGTCATCCTAGCACTTTGGGAGGCCAAGGCGTGGGTGGATCACTTGAGGTCAAGAGTTTGAAACCAGCCTGGCCAACATGGTGAAACACTGTCTCTACTAAAAATATAAAAGTAGCCAGGTGTGGTGGTGCACGCCCATGGTCCCAGCTACTCGGAGGGGCTGAGGCAGGAGAATCATTGGAGCCTGGGAGGCAGAGGTTTCAGTGAGCTGAGATCAGGCCACTGCACTCCAGCCTGGGTAACACAGTGAGACTCTGTCTCAAACACACACACACACACACACACACACACACACACACACACACACACACAACAACAACAACAACAACAAAAATGAAAGAATGAAAGAAGCCAGCCCCGGCCCTGAGCCAAATTCCTTCAACTCTTGTGTAAACCCATACCCTGACCCTCATGGACACGTCTGGGTAGAACCTCCCTTTCTCTCGCTGTGGCACTGTGCAAGTTCCCCTCCTAAATGCTTTGGACTGATGATCACCTGGTGTTTAGGCCTCTCTCTTTGGAATCCCTAGTGGCCTCATTTTGGGGTGGCTTGGGGCACTCTCTTGAGGCAATTCTTCTGGTGCCGCTTTTGGGGGGCTATAGCCTCAGGTTTGGCCTGGACGGACCACTGTGTCACAGGAATGGGCTGTGTTTGTCCTGCACCCTGGCTCTTTCATGCTCTCTAACCTCTTTCACCTTGATATACAGAAATCAGATCACGGCACTCCCTGCTCAAAACTCTCCTTCTGTTGCTCCATGGGTCACCTAACAGACAAATCTTCTATTTATTTATGTTTTTGAGATGGAGTCTTACTCTGTTGCCAGGCTGGAGTGCAGGGGCGCAATCTCGGCTTACTGCAACCTCCTCACCCCCCCACCCCCCGATTCAAGCGATTCTCCTGCCTCAGCCTCCTGAGTAGCTGGGACTACAGGTGTGCGCCACCACGTCCGGCTAATTTTTTTGTATTTTCAGTGGAGACGGGGTTTCACCGAGTTGGCCAGGATGGTCTCAATCTCTTGACCTTGTGATCTGCCCTCCTCGGCCTCAGGCGTGAGCCACCGTGCCCAGCCCAATCCTTTATTTTTTTATCGTTTAGAGACAGGGTCTGGCTCTGCCACCCAGGCTGACGTGCAGTGGCACTACTGTAGCTCACTTGAACTCCTGGCCTCTAGCAATCCTCCTGCCTCGGCCTCCCAAATTGCTGGGATTACAGGCGTGAGCCACTGCGCCCAGCCACGTTTGACCATTTTTGACATGCAGAAAAAATTTCACATGGTTCAATGTAATATATAGAGCAAAAAATATGACTGTTCACCCTAAATGAAATCAGTATAGATCACAAACAGCCTCGTGTTCTTTAGGTCAGATTTTGCTGTCAAATCAGGGTGGTGGCAAATTTGCAGAAATCCTTTTGATTTTAAAGCATTATGTTTAGAATTGCAGAAGACGGTAAATCTGCTCATGACAGTGACTGGAGGGTTTTGTTTGTTTTTGTAGAGACGGGGTTTTGCTATGTTGCCCAGGCTGGTCTTGAACTCCTGAGCTCAAGCAATCCTCCTGCCTTGGCCTCCCAAAGTGCTGGGATTATAAGGCGCAAGGTACTGTGCCTGGCCCAAAATACAAACCCTTTCATCTTACAAGGCTGCTCAGGCTCTGCTTGACCACACTCTCTCTCCTTCTCTATGTTCTCTTTCTTGGCAGGAGAGTCCAGCACCCTCCTCAGCTTGCTCCATACTGAGCACTGGTTCTCAGTGAGTTCTGACCAAAACCCACTTACACACAGCCAAGAGACCCTTGGCTCACCTACCCCACCTATTTTCAATTTCTAGCAAAAAGAATGTGCCGTTAACAGTGGTGGACCTGGGAGTCACATGGGCACACGGATTCAGGGGAAGGACTGGAACCTCTGTGCATACATCTCTAAGTCCACTGAATAAAAAGTCCTGTTCAGGAAGAGATGCATTATGCTTGCTATAGCATTAACCAGCTAACACGCCATGGAGTAAATTAATAACAGCAAACCTGAATGGACAGACATTAAACTTTTCAAAAGCACTTTTACTCAAGACAACAGCTCGGGTGCTCTGGTGACAAAGCGTCTGCCCTGGATGCTGGTGGAACCCCGATACCCTGCCTGTGCACATGCTTAGTATCTTTGTTAGCAACCTGTGAAGCTGCAGAAACCCTTATGGGACTCTAGACAAACCCTGAAGACAAAGGTACAAAGAATGAGGAGTTTGCAGTGAGATGGATTTGGCTTGAATCCCAGCTCTGCCATCTACTGGCTAGGTGAGGCCACTCAGCCTCCTGGGCCTCCAGGATGGAGTTCTCATCTGTGCAAACCAAGGGGTTACAGTCAGTAACTCACAGGGGGCTATGGGACTCTGAAGACAGGGGCACGAATGTGTTGTAAACACTTCACATCCCAGCTGGGGGCGATGGTTCACACCTGTCATCCCAGCACTTTGGGAGGCTGAGGCAGGAGGATTGCTTGAGCCCGGGAGTTTGAGACCAGGCTGGGCAACAGAGCAAGACTCCATCTCTACAAAAAAAATTAAAACATTAACTGGAAGTGATGATGCATGCCTGCGGTCCCAGCCACTCAAGAGGCTGACATGTGAGAATCAGTTGTGCCCAGGAAGTCAGAGCTGCAGTGAGCGATAATCAAACCACTGCATTCCAGCCTGGGCAACAGGGCAAGACCCTGTCTCAAAACAAACAAACAAACCAAAAAAAAAAAAAACACACTTAACATCCCACCCAAGTACTCATGGGTAGATAGAACCATTCCGGCACAGGGGTCACAGGAGCAAAACCTCCGTAGCAGAACACACAACAAATATTTAACCTGGAGTCCAAAGGAAAATCGGTGAGAAAGGATGATAACATCCAATACCCACAGAGTAGGTAGCACATGCTGGCCACTGTGAACGCTCAGTGTTATCCTCTTAGTTCTTCTTTTATCAGGGGCAGGGTGGGGTGGGGTGGGACAGAGTCTTGCTCTGTCATCCAGGCTGGAGTGCCTGGAAACAGGAAGACGACATTCCAGAGGGAGTTGCTTGAGGAAGAGGAGTCAAACTGACTTGGCTGCTACAACGTGGAGTGATGGCTGTGGGGGTAAGGGTGGTGGGAGATGGTGGCACCGTCCACAGAGAGGAGATGAGAAGCACTGCCGGGCGGTGCAATGGTGAGTTTCATTTTCAAGACAGTCACTTTTTATGTGCATCTATGTCTCTCCAGCTATCCTGTACCTGTTCATAAGTGTGGTGTCCTCTGAGCCCCATCCTCCGCCACTCACAGAGCCGCACAGCCCTTTGTGTACAGGAACTGCCCCATCAATGTATCCCGATGTCATTAACATAGGATGAGGTCAGCGTTGGGCAGGGAAGAAGAATGGAACCAGACTGCCTGGATTCAAACCTCAAATTCTGCCATTTCCTGGCTGTGTGAAATTAGGCAAGGGGCGTAAGCTCTCTGGGCCTCAGTTTCCTTCTCTTTAAACAGAAGAATAGTAATAGAACCTCCATCATAAGGATGTCATGAGGATGAAGTGAGTGGGTTGCTGCACAGCACTTCCAACAGTGCCTGGTACATAGTGACGCTCTACACGGGTTAGAGATCATGGCCATTGTTTTAGTTAATGCAGAAGGACAGTGGCCACAGGATCCAGAAATTTCCTCGGTCAAAAGCCCATCCCAGGTTTGGTGTGGTGGCTCGCATCTGTAATTCTAGCACTTTGGGAGGCCAAGGTGGGCAGATCGTTTGAGGTCAGGGGTTTGGGACCAGCCTGGCCAACATGGTGAAACCCCGTCTCTACTAAAAATACAATAATCAGCCGGATGGGATTACACAGTTGTAATCCCAGCTTCTCAGGAGGCTGAGGCAGGAGAATCGCTTGAACCCAGGAGGCAGTGATTGCAGTGAGCTGAGATTGAGCCACTGCACTCTGCCCTGGGTGACAGAGCAAGACTCTGCCTCAAAAAAAGAAAGAAAGCAAAAAAAAAAAAAACCCACCCCAGGATGTGGGAACACAGTATTCTCAGATGGGGTTTTATTTTTCTGCTGTGAATTCTGTTCCTCTGCCCTCCCTTCCTCGTCTCTGCGGAGGACAGGCAAAGCTGACACTGATTGGGATGCATGCGTACCCACAGTAACCAGTGTGGAAAGGTACTCACACTCCACAGACAGGTTGAAGGCAGTGGCCCTCTGGCCATACTGGTTCTCAGCCACGCACCAGTACTCTCCATCATCCTCGGGCGACACGGCCGGCAGCTCCAGCTGCAGCTCACTCTCGTAGATGACCGTGGCCAGGATCTGCTTCTCCTTGAAGATGGTGAGAATAGGGTCGGGGTTGCTCTGTGTGGAGCACAAGATAGAGACCGTCTCCCCCTCCACGGCCACCACTGTCCCGTTCACCGTCGGCTTCCAGGGTGCATCTGAGGGGCGGGACGGCACTGATGGTTAGAACCCAGAGGTGCTTCTTCTGCCAGCCAACTCTCACCCCCAGATGGAACCCCAGATCCCACCCCAAACCTAATACACTATTTCAGGATGGCTCAGGTGACCCCAGTCCTGGCTATCTCGTCTCCAAGAACAGCAGCTGTGTAGCCAGAGCGCTTCTCTTCAGATCCCGGCTCTACTCCTGCCCAGTTGTGTGTGGACCCAAGTCTTAACCTCTCTGGGCCTCACTTTTCCAGTCTGGAAAATGGGCTTCATAATAGTTCCAACCTCATAGGGGTGATCATCCAACATTCACTGAGAACCTACTGAGTGACAGGCACTGCTCTAGCTTGAACAAGGCCCATGTTGGGAGAGCCGATGTAATTAAATATATACTTTGTAAGATGGGGAGAAGTGTGTAGAGAAAAATAAAGGGGCTGAGGGTATGGGAAATCAGGGTAGTTACAATTTGGGATAGGATGATGGGGGAAGGCTTCAGCGAGCCTAGGAAGTGGGCAGAGCCAGCTGTGGGAACACTGGGAGGATGAGTACATGTCAAAAGCACTCAGGAGGCTGGGTTCGATGGCTCACACCTGTAATCCCAGCACTTTAGGAGGCCAAGGTGGGTGGATTGCCCGAGGTCAGGAGATTGAGACCAGCTTGACCAACATGGTGGAGCCCCATCTCTACTAAAAATATAAAACTTAGCCAGGCATGGTGGCACATGCCTATAATCCCAGCTACTCGGGAGGCTGAGGCAGGAGAATTGCTTGAACCTAGAGGCAGAGGTTGCAGTGAGCCAAAATCATGCCATTGGCCTCCAGCCTGGACGACAGAGCAAGACTCCAACTCAAAAAAAAAAAAAAAAAAAAGCACACAGAAGCTGTGGAGTAAATGTTAGCTGGGGCTGTCATTATTAATATCTCCAGCACTGGGCACTTTGCCTCAATACACATTTGTGAATGAATGAATGAATGAATGAATGGTCTCTCCTTGGTTCTCAGCTAAGAATCCTCTTCTGACCAGCTCTCTTCTTGTGGGCCCAATAATATAAATGTGCATACAAGGGACTGGATGAGGCCTGAAGTTCCCTCAACCCTCTCATTAGAACTACAATGGAATTCATTAAAAAATGCAGATTCCTGGCCAGGCACAGTGGCTCACGCCTGTAATCCCAGCACTTTGGGAGGCCGAGGCGGAAGGATCACTTGAGCCCAGAAGTCCGAGACAAGCCCAGAAAACATATCGATTCTCTGCCTCTCCAAAAAAAGTAGAAAAATTGGCTGGGTGTGGTGGCGCCTGCCTATAGTCCCAGCAGCTCAGGAGGCTGAGGTGGGAGGCTCGCTTGAGCCCAAGAGTTTGAGACTAGCCTGGGCAACATAGCAAGATCCCTCCTTTACAAACAAATTTTAAAATTAGCCTGGCATGTGGTGGTGCACACCTGTAGGCCCAGCTGCACAGGAGGCTGGGTGGGAGTCTGGCTTGAGCCCAGGAGTCTGAGGGCAAGTGGTGTTATGATGGTGCCACTGCACTCCAGACTGGGCAACAGAGCAAGACCCTATCTCCAAAAGGTTTTATAAAGCAATTCCTGCCCACATCAAGTCCCAGCCTAGCCAGGAGCTGCCCCCAGGAAGCGGCAGTTAACAGGATTCCCTAGGAGGCAGGCCTGGCTCTTGTCCTGGGAAGGAGCATGAGGCGGAGCAGGTGTTGCCCGGATTCTTGCGGAAAGAATGAAGGGACACCTTGACCTGCAACCCTCCTGTCCACCTTGGCCTCGATCGCGTTTATGGCCGGTCCCCGGCGGGGCCCAGCCCGTGCTCGCCCTGGATGAGGCCCCTTTCCCTTCCTCTCTCTGATGCAGATGGGCGTGTGGGAGCACAGGGCCACTCACACATGACGCTGAGCTCCACGGTGCGGTTGTCCTGGCCGTAGGCGTTCTCTGCCAGGCAGGCATAGACGCCGTCCTCGGCGGGGGTCACCTCCTCCAGCTCGAGGAGCAGGCTCTCGGCCACGGCCTCCCGGAGCACGGTCCCGTCCCGCATCCAGGTCAGCAGCGGCGGCGGGTTGCTGTCAGCGCCACAGAGCAGGCTCACGTGGGAGCCCTCGATGGCCTCCACCGAGGAGTTCATCTCCACAATCACCGGGGGGTCTGAGGCCGGAGACAAAGAGAGGTTAGCGAGCAGGTGCGGGGGCACCCAGCCCAGGGTCCACTCCAGGCCCTGCCCGACTCCGCCCCCAACACTGCCAGGCCCCGCCCTCCTCATTGGCCCCGCCCCAGGACTGCCTGGTTCCGCCCTCAGCCCTGGCTGGCCCTGGGCCCGCCCCTAACAGGTCTTGCCCCGCCCCCTGCCCCAGGCCCCGCCCCACCCCGCCCCGCCCGCACCCAGGCTCACACTTGACGTCCAGGCTGGCGTAGCCCTCGAACTGCAGGGTGGTGTTGGGGAAGGAGGCCTGGCAGCCCAGACGGTGGCCGTTGGCCTCCCTCGTGGGCACGAAGTGCAGCAGCGACACCTGCACCCAGGTGCCCTCGTCCTCCCGCAGCCGGCCCAGCACAGCAGGCTCCCCCAGCCCCTCGTGGCCCAGCCAGCTCAGCTCAGGGCGCAGCTCTGGGCAGTTGTCCGGCACCATGCAGCTGACCTCCACTTCCGTGCCTGCCACCACCTCCGGGGGCACCACGATGTTGGGGGTGTCTACATGAGGTGGGGAAAGGGAGGGCTGAGGAAGCAGCACTGGACTCCTCCCCCTGCCCCCTCCCACCCGTCCACCTCCATTGCTGGCAATGGTACTCCTCAATGGTACCGCCTCTACTCCCTGCCTCCGGATTCATAATTCCCTTCACCCTTCCTCTTCTTGGTCACCCCGAAGCCCTCCACGGAGCCACCAGGGGGCCATCGTGATGAAAATCACAGTGTCGAGGCTAGAGCACTTGACAGCTTTTAACTTGCCAGTCCCTCCTGCCAAGTGACAGGGTGAGTGCTGTAATTTTGCTCATTTTGCAGATGAGGAAACTGAGGCTGCAGCTGGCACCAGACAACACTGGCTGCAAACCCCGTGGCTCCGGCATCAGCGTGGACTCCCCACACCACATCACCTTCCCAAGCGGCTCTCCTCTCCCATACCTGCTTGGTTTACCCTCTGCCTGGGATGTGAGTGTGTGTGTGTGTGTGTGTGTGTGTGTAGGTGTGTGTGTGGGGTGTGGATGTGTGGTGCATGTGTGTAGTGTGGTATGTGTGTGTGGTTTGTGTAGTGTGTGGTGTGTTTGTGATATATGTGTGTAGTAAGTCTGTGGTGTGTGTGGTGTGGACAGTGTGTGGGTAGCATGTGCAGTGTGTGATTTGTGTGTGTGGTTTGTGTGTACGGTGTGTGACATGTGGTTTGTGTGATGTGAGTGTAGTGCATGGTGTGTGTGGTGTGTGGTCTGTGCCATGTGTGGTGTGTGTGTATGTGTATGATGTGTGGTAGTACCTATATGTGTGCAGCATGTGTGGGGTTTTGTGTATGTGTGCTTTGTGTGTGTGGTGCATGGTTTGGGTCATGTGTGTGGTATGTGGTTTGTATAGTGTGTGGTGTGTGTATGGTGTGGTTTGTGGTGTGAGTGTAGCATGTGGTGTGTGTGTGGTGTGTGGTTTGTATCATGTATGGTGTGTGCTATGTGTGTGGTGTGTGGGTAGTGCATGTATGTGTACAGTGTGTGTAGGGTGTAGCATGTATGTGGTTGGTGTAGCATGCGATGTGTGTGTAGTGCGTGGTATGTGTTTGGTGAAGGGGTAGTGTGTGTAGTGTTTGTTGTGTGGTTTATGTAGTGTGTGATGTGTGTGTGTAGTGTGTGGTAGGTATAGTGTGTGACTTGTGTAGTGTGGGGTGTGTGCATGGTGTCTGGTTTGTGTAGTGTGTGTGGTGTGTTTGGTGCCTGGGTAGTGTGTAGGTAGAGTGTGCAGTGTGTGGTGTGGGGGGGGATGTGTGGTGTGTAGGTAGTGTGTAGGTAGAGTGTGTGGTGTGTGGTGTGTGATTTCTGTAGTGTGGTGTGTGTGTGTCCTGCACCTGTGCAGTCTCTTTCTGCACGAGGGTGAACCCGGCTCCTCATACGGACTCAGTGTTGATGGGGCTTAGGGCTCCAAGCAGCAGCGCGGCTCAGAAGCGAGGCAGAGGGATCCCTGGAATCAGGCAGCGTGCCCTATTCTGATTGCCATGTCTGGCCATAGCTGTATTCTATTTGGCTTAAAGGATTTTTCAAACATATCTGAATCAGCAGCCAAAATTGCAGAATTAGGAGATTATACCAAATAATCCCAAATTCCGGTTTCTCTTGAAAATTCAGAATGCCTGATAGCCACGGCCCTGCTTTCTGTTGGCCAGAGCTGGGGGCCACATGCCAGGAGCTGCTCTGGGCATCTGACAGCTTTTCACTCATTGCCAGAAGTGCTGTTCTTATACCCATTTTACAGAAGAGAAAACCAAGGCCCAAGGAAATTAAGTCACTTGCCCAAGGTCACCATGCTAAAGCAGGGACCCAGCAGCCTTGCCCCTAACCCCGGACCCCACTGCCTTTCTCGAGGTGTTTCCAGAAGAGCAGGAGCACCTGTTTTCCTCCGAGGGCGAGAAGACTATTTTGGGGCCCTGCTTTGTTCATTTCTGTCATCTGCATGGTCCGTGTGGGCCTTGAGGTTTGGACCCCCAGCCAAATCAGCACCTCCCAGATCTGCCTTCCAGGCCTGCTGGGGAAGGTGTGGGGAGGCCTTCCGGCCACACTTCTTCCTGCCTCGCTCCCCCGACCCCGGTGCCCGCATTGCCGCTGGGACTCACTGATGATGTCCAGGACGCTGTGCTCTGAGAAGGTGTACTGGTTGTAGCCGCCCAGGTCCCCACGGAAGTAGTACTTCCCGCCCAGCTCGGGGCTCAGGCTGCTGAGCAGGAGGGTGCAGTTGCGCAGGCCCAGGTCCCCCAGGAGGCGGCTGCGGCCCTGGAAACTCTCGTGAACGACTTGGGTGCGCGACTTGAAGACCACCGGGGGGTAGTTCTTGGGGTAGGGGCTGTTGAAGTACCAGACGCCATGCACCACGGCCGGCCGCAGCTCATCCGGGAAGTCGAAGCGGCAGGGGATGGAGACACACGTGCCCTCGAAGGCCGAGATGGACGAGGGCATCCAGGCACCCCAGTGACCCCCTCGGGAGGCTGCGGGCAAGCAGGAGAGCTGAGACTGAGGGACACGCCCTACCCGATCACCCCCTCTGGCTCCCATCCCCGACAACATGCCTGGGGCTGCAGGGACCCACCTCCAACCTGCTCAAGGGTCAAGGCACCAGGTCCCCAGCACCTGTCACCCATTACCTGAAATCATAATCCAGAACAGAGGCAGTGCCGTGAGGAATATCATTCTGCACAGTGAGCGAGCAGTCCCTGGAGAGGGAGAGGAGAGGGTTAAAGGCTTGGGGAAGTGAGGGGGTGTTCCATCTGGGCTTCAGGAAGGGGCCCATCCACATAGTAGCTGCTGCTGCTACCATTATTTATTTATGCATTTATTTACTTATTTTTCTGAGATATGGTCTTGTTTTCCACCCAGGCTGGAATGCAGTGGTGCAATCACGGCTAGCTATAGCCTCGAAATCCTGGGCTTATGTCATCCTCCTATCTCAGCTACTGGTATGCTCTACCACACCCAGCTAATTTTTTTCTTTTTTGTAGAAAGACGGTGCGGGGTGGGGGTCGGGGGACCTCACTATGTTGCCCAGGCTGGTCTCAAACTCCCGGCCTCTAGCAATATTCCTGCCTTGGCTTCCCAAAGGATTGCAGGTATAAATCACCATGCCTGGCCTGCTGGTATTTTTTAATTTTTTACTTTTTGAGATGGGGTCTCAGCTCTGTTGCCCAGGCTAGAATGCAACGATGGAATCATGGATCACTCACTGCAGCTTCAGTCTCCCAGGCTTAAGTGATCCTCCCACCTCAGCCTGCCAAGTAGCAGGGGCCACCGGTGCACACCACCATGCCTGGCTAATTTTGTTTTACTTTATTTATTTTGTTATTTTTTTTTTAAAGAGATGGGAGTCTTGCCATGTTCTGTGTTGCCCAGACTGGTCTTAAACTCTTTGGCTCAAGCAATCATCCTGCCTCAGCCTTCTAAAGTGCTGGGATTGCAGGTGCGAGCCACCTCACCCGGCCTGCTGCTATTACTTATCACAAACCCTTCTATAGTATCAGCCATGCGCCAGCCCTCATTGCCTTATTCTGCTGTTTTAACTCATTTGATGTCTTTGAGGAAGGTATAATTATCATCCTCATTTTATAGCTGAGGTCCAGAGAGGTTAATTGACTCTCCCAAGGCCACACAGTTGGTTTGCATCTTAGCCACCTGTCCTGTCTCTGTGCATTGATGACATGCTGATCATTATCTTTGTCACCAGGATGCCCCTGGAGATCTCCAGAAAGTAAGAAACAGACAGCCCAGGCAGGGCCAGCATTGCCAAGCCGAAGCAAAGGAAAAGAGTTGGTTCCCTGCCCCTTACCTGAGTCTCCCTGAGTTGGGGACGTCTTCTGGGTCCACCTGAAGCTGCCAGACAACCTGCAACAAGAGTCACTCAGGTGCAAGGGGGCGGGATCGGGGTGCGCAACCCGCCCCCGATCCAGTATCTCCTGCGTGGGTTGTGGCTTATTGTCAGGCTGCCCTTGTGGCCTCCGGTCGTGCCTGGGACCTTCCCACACAGCCTCAAAGCCACTCTCTGGCAACAACTCCCCCCGTGTGGGGTGTGGGAGAACTGTGGGGAGGGAAGGGGGAACAACTGCATCGGGGTACAGGGGTGAGTCAGAGGAGTGTGGCGGGCGGAATGAGGGAGCAGATCCCACGGCCGGCCTTGGGGTGGCAGGCAGGGACCCAGCACCATCAATGACTGGGTTTCACAGCATCAGCATTCCCGACGTGCCGCGTGAATTCCTGCCGCCCTCTCCCACCCCACAGACTGCTCCTGGTGTCCTCTCCCTCACCAGAAGCGGGTCCCGGTACAAAAGAGTCCTGTTCCCTCGGGCAGAGTGTGCTTTAGCCTGAGGGGGGCTTTCAGGGTAGGTGGGGAGTGAGAAAGCGGTCAGGCCCTCCTGGCTGGGCTTTGAGTGGGGCCAGGAAGGTCCAGGGTAGGGGCTAGTGAGCCCCTGGCACCCTGTTGCTCTGTGGGTTGCCTCGGGGTTGGAGCCAGGGTTTCCAAGCAATTGCCTTTCCCAGCCTTCACCGCCCTCTTCCCACGGACACAGACGCATGCACAGTGAGACACATTCAATTGCCGGGATGAAATGTGACAGATGTAGCCCCAGCCAGAAGGGGCAGGCGCACACAGCAGGGACTCATGCGGACATCCAGACAGGACCCTGAGTACACAAACAGGGACGGGGACCCCTGTGCCCACAGAGATGGGCCAGCACTCACATAGTCCCCGAGGCACGCATGCACTGTCCCTGCTGCTGTCCACACACACCTGGACAGACACAGGTGGCATTCAACACACACACACACACAGACACACACACACACAGACACACACACACACAGCCCTGCATGCATTCCAGGCTCACAAAGATGCAAGGACCTACACACACACACTGAGGTTTGCTATAGATGGATCCACCCAGACACACACCGATGGATACCTGGCCGACGCTACCCTTGCACCTGTGACAGGAAGGCACAGGAGAGAGACGCAGGTGAGGATGAGCACGCGTGCAGGCAGACATGAAACCAGCAGGTAGACCAGGCATTCTTAATAGGGGTGAAAACCGGCTCTCAGGATGGGGCCTAATCAATCTCAGCTATTACAATGTGCGTGGCCACAGTGGGTAAACCTATGTACAGCAGATCTGTTGGGTTAAAATGCTAAGGGAAGGATGGGATGAGGACAAATGCATGTAAAATGTTTCCTTAGTTGGGGCCAGGCGCAGTGGCTCATGCCTGTAATCCCAGCACTTTGGAAGGCCAAGTTGGGAGAATCTATTGTGCCCATAAGTTTGAGATCAGCCTGGACAACATAGTGAGAGTCATGTCTCCAAAAAATATAATAGTAATAAAAAATAAAAAGTTTCCTTAGTGGGGATTAATGAAGAAAAGTGGACTGAGGCTCACAGAGGAAGGTGCATGGGTAGCCATGGGTGTGCACACACAGGCATACACACATGCACACACGCACACACACACACACACACACCCCTGTTGTGTGCCCAGGTGCTAGAATGCACTCACTCACAGCCTACTGCCCCCATTCACTTCCCAGATTGCAGACTGCAGGTGCCTGACCACCTGGATATCCTTCCGTTCTTCACCCAGACCCAGACCTCCTCCACCCCGTCTGTCCCGCACTCGGGAGCCCCAAGGAAACCTCTCCCGGAAAACCTCCACCCCGCTTTCTCTGTGGTTTCTTCCCAGAGCCCCACTGCTGCCCCAGTGATGGTCCCAGGCCATTCCCAAAGCAGCCCCAAGCCACACCCTCCTGCATCCTAAATCAGTGGCAGTGCACGGCGACGCTCCCTCGCCTGGAGCATCTGACCCTGCTCACGTCTGGGTGCCAACGCTGCGGTGCCCTGCTCCTCATTCCCTGGCCTCCCTGCCACCGTACTCACTTGGACGCGGTTGCTTCTGCACCTCTGCTCCGCCGGCCCAGCTTGCAGTCCCCTGCCTCCCAGGGTCTAGGCCCCCACTTGCCAGCCCTCCCCTCCCCCTGGGTGCCAGGGGCCGCCTGCCTCCAGGGCCCAGCTCCTCCCTGCCCCCGGGGGAGGGGGGCACAAAGGGGCCGTTGTCACCACGGGGCTCGGACTGGGCAGCCTGACGCCTGGGTTCTCCTAGCTCCTTCCTGGAGGGGTTGGGGGTGGCTGCCTTGCTCACTCCCCTTCCTCCATCCCTGTACACCCTGATTCTGGGTCCTGGGGGGTGGTCTAATCCCTTTGGAAGTCCCAGGCTGAGGGACAGAGGGATTGTCCTCAGGGAATCTTGGTGGCAACTTTAGGTGGGCCGCAGCAGGAGACAGGTCCTTTCCACCCTCCGCGTCAGTGTCACCTCCTCTTGCCATCTGAAATGACCTTCCATGTTCACGGACTCCTTTCATGAGAACATGACCTCCACGCGGCCAGAGGCTTCGTCTTGGATATTCTCAATCCATCCCTGCTCATAGACCAACTCCTGGCACGCAGTGGAGCTGAATGAACAGCGTGGGTGGTTGAACGTTCCTCAGAGCCCCGGGGCACCTTCAGACTCAGGGCCTGAGCACCTGCTGCTCCTTCTTCCTGGAGAGCAGTCCCCCCTCCCATAGCACTCCCAACTCTAGCACTGGCTGCAGTTCACCCGTCCTGTAGGCTCAGCAGCCCGGGGCCACTTCCCTGGGAAGCTTTCCCATCTTGCCCCGTCAGCCAGGCCCCTCCATTGCAATGCTGTCCTTTCCTTCTCTAGCCTTGGGAGGCTGGCCCGTGTGTACCCTAGGTGTGCCCACCTCTGCCTCCCACTAGCCCAGGAGCTCTCAGAGGCAGGGGCTCACCAGAAACCTGTCTGTCTCTCTGTCTGTCATGTGCACCCTTCTGTCCCCCGGAGCAGTGCTTGGTGCACAGAGGGCTGTGCTGACCGAGTTGGATGAGGCCCCTCTGAGTGCAGATTCCACCCCTTGGTCATGGCTTTTGCAAGGTGGGAGGGAGGGGCTCGGGCAGCTGGAGGTGGTGTGACAAAGCATGCAGTGATTTCACCATGAGCTATTCTGCTGCACTGGGACATCTCCTGTCACCCTTCAGGCCAGAGCGGTGGGGAGGGAGGGTCCTCGCTGTCAAGGGAGAACCCGGGGGTGAGGGGTGGGGAAATCCCT
Organism: Cheracebus regulus; assembly: GCA_963574635.1. Classification (NCBI taxonomy): domain Eukaryota; kingdom Metazoa; phylum Chordata; class Mammalia; order Primates; family Pitheciidae; genus Cheracebus; species Cheracebus regulus. The sequence continues at coordinate 27,128 of CAUYQU010081749.1, forward strand.
CAGACCAGGGAGAGAGGCGTTGTGGGGCTGGGGGGGAGTTGGAGGGGGAGGGGGAGTCCCACCCCCACCCCAGGCTTCATGATGTCAGACTCAGCCCGTGCCTTTCCCAGTCCAGGACAAAGGCCCATTGAGAGTCGGGTGGGGTTTGAGTGCCTGGGTGCTGGAGGAGAGAGGGGCTTGGTGCCTGGGCTTTGGTGGTGGTGGTGGAGGTGACAAGAAGATCCTGGGGGCATTGGCATGTCACAGCCTTCAGCGTCCACACTAACCTCATTGGCGATGGAGTCGTGTGCTGGTGCGGTGTGGGGCTCCATCTCCTCTCTGGGTGTCAGCTGAAGGCTATCATTGGGGAGAGGGCAGTGTCCCACAGGAGCACTGGCCATAGTCACTGATATGTGCAACTTGGGTCTCCAGGAGACCTGCGGGAGTGAGGCGCTGGAGCCAGCGAGAGGAAGGGGCTGGGTGGGAGGGCCTGCAGGGGCTCTAGAGGGGCAGACGACCTGCAGCTCTAATGGCTGGTGATGCCGAATCAGCTGATCTCTTATGAGAAAGCGGGCTTCTCAGTTTTCTAGGGCTATTACAACAAAGTTTCACAAAATGGGTTGCTTAAAAACCAGAATTGAGGCCGGGCACGGTGGCTCATGCCTGTAATCCCAACACTTTGGGAGGCTGAGGCAGGTGGATCACCTGAGGTCAGGAGTTCGAGACTAGCCTGATCAAGATGATGAAACTCTGTCTCTACTAAAAATACAAAAATCAGCTGCGTGTGGTGGCAGGTGCCTGTAATCTCAGCTACTCGGGAGACTGAGGTAGGAGAATTTCTTGAACCCAGGAGGTGGAGGTTGCAGTGAGCTGAGATCATGCCACTGCACTCCAGTCTGGGCGACAGAGCGAGAACCTGACTCAAAAAAAAAAAAAAAACAGAATTGCGCTTGAATTCCAAGATCAAGGTGTTGGCAGCCTTGGTTCCTTCTGAGGGCTCTGAGGATCTTTTCCAGGACTCTCTCTGCATGGCCTCTTCATCTTCACGTGCTCTTCCCCCTGTATTCATCCCTGCCCAGATTTCCCATTTTTACGTATGTATGTAAGCTAGAGACATAGCGTTGCTTTGTCACTCAGGCTGGAGTGCAGTGGCGCAATCATAGCTCACTGCCACCTCGACCCTCCAGATTCAAGTGATCCTGCTGCTTCAGCCTCTCCAGTAGCTGGGACTACTGGCGGGTTTTTTAGTTTTTGTTTTTTGTTTTGGTAGAGACAGTGTCTCACTATATTGCTCAAGTGGTCTTCCTATGTTGGCGTCCCAAAGTGCTGGGATTATAGGCATGAGCCACTGCCCCCTGTCAGATTTATCATTTTTTTTGTTTTTTGTGTTTTGAGACAGTTTCACTCTTATTGTCCAGGCTGGAGTGCAATGGCACGATCTCAGCTCACTGCAACCTCCGCCTCCTGGGTTCAAGCTATTCTCCTGTCTCGGCCTCCCGAGTAGCTGGGATTACAGGCATATGCCACCATGCCAAGCTAATTTTGTATTTTTAGTAGAGACAGGGTTTCTCCATGTTGGTCAGGCTGGTCTCGAACTCCCAACCTCAGGTGATCCGCCTGCCTCGGCCTGCCAAAATGCTGGGATTACAGGCATGAGCCACCTCGCCCGGACTTCCCGTTTTTATAAGGATACCAGTTATATTGGATTAGGATCCACCCATCTCATTTTAAGTCGATTACCTCTGTGAAGACCTTACCTCCAACTCAGGTCACATCCTGAGCTACTGGGGGTTAGAACTTCAGTGTGACTGGGGAGAACACAGTTCAAACTCTAGCAGAAGGAATTCCGAATCAAGCTCTCAGCTGTGGGGAGCTCTCCCTTAAAGCTTAAAGCTCTCATCGATGGCGGCTGAGGCTAGATCCATCCTAGGGCCCTTGCTGCCCTCGGTCAATGCTGGCAGCCTCACAACCAGCCCCCAAAGGAATGCAGCTTGCTCAAAATGCAAGTTCTAAGCCCCACCTTGCACCTGTGAAATCAGAAATTCTGGAGGCCCAGCTATCTGCCCTTTGTTTGTCTATTTGTTTTACAGACGGTCTCACTGCGTCACCCAGGTTGGAGTGCAGTGGTGCCATCATAGGTCACTGCAGCCTCGATCAAATTCCTGGCCTCAAGTAATCCTCCCACCTCAGCCTCCCAAAGTGCTGGGATTATAGGCATGCACCACCATGTCCAGCCTCATCTGCATTTTATTTTTATTAATTTAATTTATTTTTTTTGAGACAGAGTCTCATTCTGTCACCCAGGCTAGAGTGCAGTGGCAAGGTCTCAGCTCAATTCAGCCTCCACCTCCCAGGTTCAAGCAATTCTCGTGCCTCAGCCTCCTGAGTAGCTGGGACTACACATGTGTGCCACCACGCCCAGCTAATTTTTGTATTTTTAGTAGAGGTGGGCTTTCACTGTGTTGGCCAGGCTGGTCTTGAACTCCTGGCCTCAAGTGATCCTCCAGCCTCAGCTTGCTAAAGTGCTGGGATTACAGGCGTGAGCACCACTCCTGGCCCCATCTGCATTCTCACAGGCCCTCCAGGAGCTTTTGAGTACGCTGAAGTGTGAGTATCTCTGCTTTGCATGTTCTCCCGTCTCTCTAGGGCCACCCCAGAGAACTGCTTGCTAAAGAGAGAAGAGCACCCCATGTCATTGTCATTCCTGATTTCAAGTTTCCCACCTGCCAGGAGGGTGGCCTCCACTCTCCCCTCTCAATATGCATTCTTTATATTGAGGAGGCATTGGACAGTTTCCAAAACAATTTCACACTCATCTAGAGCCAGATAAGCTAAGCCCTGTAGAGACGCTTCTGGTTATTTTTTGTTTTGAGATAGAATCTCGTTCTGTTGCCCAGGCTGCTGTGCAATGGAATGATCTTGGCTTACTGCAGCCTCTGCCTCCCGGGTTCAAACGATTCTCCTGCCTCAGCCTCCTGAGTAGCTGAGATTATAAGTGCGCCACCACGCCTGGACAATTTTTGTATTTTTAATAGAGATGGGGTTTCACCATGTTGGCCAGGCTGGTCTCAAACTCATGACCTAAGGTGATCCACCCACCTCGACCTCCTAAAGTGCTGAGATTACAGGCATGAGCCACTGTGCCCAGTGCTTCTGTTCTTTTAAAGGTAAGGAGAAGCCAGGCATGGTGGCTCATACCTGTAGTTTCAGCATTTTGGAAGGCTGGAGTGGGAGGATCATTTGAGACTGTGAGTTTGAGACCTGCCTGGGCAACACAGCGAGACCCACGTCTCTACACAAAATATAAAAATTTAGTGGGGCATGGTGGTAGGCACCTGCTCCTCAGGAAGCTGAGGTGGGAGGATTGCTTGAGCCCCGGAGGTCAAGGCTGCAGAGAGCCATGATCACACCACTGCACTCCAGCCTGGGCTATGGAGCAAGACCCAGACTAAAAAAATAAAATAAAAAATACAGATGAGGAGGTGGAGCTCCAGATATGAAGAAGATGCACGCAAGATGTTGCAGCTAAGAAGAAGCCAAGCTCACCACAACTCCTCTCTCCCTACGCCTTCAGTCTTCATTCAGGAAACCTCCCCTCCCAGAAGACAAGCCTCCGTGGCTTTCGAAGCTAAGGCAGATGTTGGTGGTGGACCAGGCCGATCTGGCTCCCAGCTGGGCTTCGTTTGGCTCACAGAATGTTGATGTAAAAAGACAAATTCCTTTGCTCAGTTGCCAATACTGTAAAAGCAAGAAATCTCATATAAAAATAGGAATTCCCAGCTTCTCTTGACAAAATCAGGCGCTCTAGCCAGGTCTGCCTGCCTTGGGCCCGGCTGCGGTGTCTTGGAGCCCTCTCCAGCTGAGCCTGGGCCTTCCCCTCCCTGTCCACACCCAGCGTGGAAGCCGAATGACCAATGCCCTTTACCATCAAGTGAGAGCTATTGCTTCCTAGGAGCTAAGAAGACAGTGAAATGCAGCTCCAATCTCTGTTTCTATCAAATGTGGGGCAGGCCGGGCATGGTGGCTCATGCCTATAATCCCAGCACTTTGGGTGGCCGAGGTGGGCTGATCACTTGAGGTTAGGAGTTTAAAACCAGCTTGGCCAACATGGTGAAACCCCGTCTCTACTAAAAATATAAAAATTACATGGTGGCCGGCGCCTGTAGTCACAGCTACTCAGGAGGCCAAGGCAGGAGAATCATTTGAAATCAGGAGGCAGAGGTTGCAGTGAGCCAAGATCGCGCCACTGCACTCCAGCCTGGGTGACAGAGCGAGACTCCACCTCAAAAAAAAAAAGTCTTAGTAGTTTCCACCTTCAGGAGCCCTGCAAAAGGAGTCTCCGGGCCGGGCGCAGTGCCTCACGCCTGTAATCCCAGGACTTTGAAAGGCTGAGGTGGGTAGATCACAAGATCAGGAGATCAAGACCATCCTGGCTAACATGGTGAAACCCCGTCTCTACTAAAAATACAAAAAAAATTAGCCAGGCATGGTGGCAGGTGCCTGTAATCCCAGCTACTCGGGAGGCTGAGACAGGAGAATCGCTTGAATCTAGGAGGTGGAGGTTGTAGTGAGCTGAGATTGTATGTATCACTTCAGCCTGGGTGACAGGGTGAGATGCCGTCTCAAAAAAAAAAAAAAAAAAGGTCTCTGGATCTTAATTTGAGAGGCTTTATAGCAGTTTCTGTTTCAGCTTCCCTGAGCCACACTGGAAGGAGAACAGTTGTCTTGGGCTACACATGAAACACACTAACACTAACGATAGCCGATGAGCTAAAAATAAAAAAAGTTGCAAAAAAAAAAAATCTCGATGGGCACTGTGGCACGTGCCTGTAGTCCCAGCTACTCTGGAGGCTGAGGTGGGAGGATCGCTTGAGCCCAGGAGTTCTGGGCCATAATGCGCTATGCCGATTGGGTGTCTGCACTAAGTTCGGCATCAATACGGTGACCTCCCAGGAGCGGGGGACCACCAGTTTGCCTAAGGGGGGGTGAACTTCCCCAGGTCGGAAACGGAGCGGGTCAAAACTCCTGTGCTGATTAGTAGTGGGATCGTGCCTGTGAATAGCCACTGCACTCCAGCCTGGGCAACATAGTGAGTCCCATCTCTAAAAAAAAAAAACAAACAAAAAAAAACTCATAATGTTTTCAGAACATTTACTAATTTGTGTTGGGCAGCATTCAAAGCCATCCTCGGCTGCATGTGGCCCAAGGTTGGACAAGCTTGCCTTGTAGGCACTGATTTCTACTGCTGTTTCAGGAAGACCTCAAGGAGAGGAAACATTAACTCTGTTATTGCAACATGAAGGAGGAGAACAGAAACAAATGTGCTTTACCAAGTTTCCTGGCAACCTCCAGGACCCAGCAGCCCCACATGACCCACCAAGCACTGGCACTTGCAAGGCAGGGATCAAGACAAGGTCTTAGCACAGGCCCGAAAGGACAACAGACACTCTGGTTTGGAAAACAAAAGAACCAGCCATTTTATTCCCAGACCTGTGTTCTGGGGCAGCAGGAATAAATAAGGAAGGGAGGAGACGGGGGCAGGGCAAGAAGGTTCTACGTCTTGCAGCACATCCCACACTTTGATTGACGACAGCAGCCGCAGCAGAAAATGCAGATGGGGAAGTGGGTGTCTCGCCTCCTTCGCCTCTGGATCATGGGCTGTGGGAAGGAAAGGAGTGTGAGCTGGGGACGGGCCTGAGCACGGGAAGGAAGCAGGGGGCTGGGAAGGGCATCACTGGCTTGCTCACCATCCAGCGGGCCCTGGCTCCAGCTCTGTCCTGGGGTTGAAGCTCGGTGAGTTGTCCTGTCTGTGAAAGCAGAAGGGGGCGTTTAGGATGGCAGGGGACCTGATGGACCTCTTAGACTGGCTCCCAGCAACCTGCTCCTCTCCAAGTGGTTTAAACCCAGAGCTCAGCTGGACTTCTAGGAGGAGCCTTGCCTTCTTGCTTCTGCTCACCTTCCCATGGGCAGTTCTTTCTTCAAAAAAAAAACCCCCCAGATCTGCCTCCTCTTCTTTTCAGCTGTGACTCTTCTTTGGGACATCACCTTCCCTTGCCTGGATACCAGTGCCAGCCTCCTAACACCTCTCCCTGCATTCTCGCCCCTCAATCCATTTGCCACACAGCAGAGTCACTTTGTTTGTTCTTTTAGAGACAGGGTCTCCTTCTGTCGCCCAGGCTGGAGTGCAGTGGCACAGGCATAGCTCACTGAGCCCTCGACCTCCTTTGCTCAAGCAATCCTTCCGCCTCAGCTTCCTGAGTAGCTGGGACAGCAGGTGCACGCCACCTCACCCGGCATATTTTTTCTATTTTTTTGTAGAGATGGGGTCTGGCTGTGTTGCCCAGGCTGGTCTCAAACTCCTGGGCTCAAGTGATCTTCCTACCTTGGCCTTCCAAAATTCTGGAACTACAGGTGTGAGCCACAGCGCCCAGGTGGCAGACTAACGTTTTTAAAAACATGGCCAGTGAGATTGTGGTTTTCCCCATTTAAAAAATTTACAGGAGGCCAGGCAAAGTGGCTCACGCCTGTAATCCCAGCACTTTGGGAGGCTGAGGTGGGCAGATCACCTGAGGTCGGGAGTTCAAAACCAGCCTGGCCAACATGGTGAAACCCTGTCTCTACTAAAAATACGAAAATTAGCCGGGTGTGGTGGCATGCACCTGTAATCCCAGCACTTTGGGAGTCCAAGGTGGGTGGATCACTTGAGGTCAGGAATTCAAGAGCAGCCTGGCCAACATGGTAAAACCTTGTCTCTACTAAAAGTACAAAAATTAGTGGGGTGTGGTGGCAGGCGCCTGTAATCCCAGCTACTCAGGAGGCTGAGGCAGGAGAATTGCTTGCATCCAGGAGGTGGAGGTTGCAGTTAGCCGAGATGACACCACTGCACTCCAGCGTGGACAACAGAGAGAGACTTCATCTCACACAAAAAATAAATAAATAAAAAGTCTACAGGGGCTTTCTCTTCACTCCAAGGAAAAATCAGTGTCTGCATGGCTGCCCACAAGACTCTGGGACCTGCCCACCCTCAGCCTTATCCCCGAGTCCTGCCGTCGCCTCTGGTTCAGCTCTGACCCTGGGCTATGCTGGCTTCTCCTCCCCTTGGGTCTTTGCTGCCTCATCTCTCACCCTCCAAGACGTAGGTCAACTGTCACTTTCTCGGGAAACACTTGCTCGACTGCCAGCCCCTTGACTGTGCCCGTGGTCCCCCCACCTGTGGCGCGTGACTGCCGTCCCAGCTGCTCGGGCAGCCGAGGTGGGAGGATCGCTCAAGCACAGGAGGCCAAGGCTACAGTGAGCTGTGACTGCGCTGCTGCACTCCAGCCTTGGCAACAGAGGGAGAACCTGTCTCTAAAAAACAAACCAAAAAAGTGACTGCTGTGTGGCGAATGGATCACGGTCACTCTACCGAGTGACACAGCGAAGGGGCTTCGTAAATACCCCCAGAATTAGGACCTTCCAGTCCCTATCACTCGGTGCTTCATTGATTTCTGTTCTCTTTTTGGAGACGGAGTTTTGCTCTGTCGCCCAGGCTGGAGTGCAGTGTTGCAATCTCAGCTCACTGCAACCTCCACTTTCCAGGTTCAAGTGATTCTCCTGCCTCAGTCTCCCATGTAGCTGGGATTACAGGCACCCACCACCACACCTAATTTTTGTATTTTTAGTAGAGACAGGGTTTCACCATGTTGGCCAGGCTGGTCTGAAACTGACCTCAAGTGACCCGCCCGCCTCGGCCTCCCAAAGTGCTGGGATTACGGGTGTGAGCCACCGTGCCTGGCCTGATTCCTGTTCTTTAAGCAGCTGCCAGTCCCCCTGAGCCGTCCTGAGCTCTGCTCAGTGCTCGGGTGTCTCCAGCACCCTTGGCTGGGGCCTGGCTCTCCCATCCCTGCTACCCTGCTAGGACCCAGGCTGCTGGGCTCTTACCTGTTGTGGGAAAACAAAGCCACTGGTCAGGCTGGTGAGGAGGAGGAGGAGGAAGAGGCAGACAGCCCAGATCTGGGAGCTCAGTGCCATCGTGCTGTCTGGCTGGCTGTCCCACTGCTGGGTCTTGAGCTTGCTCTGGTGTCTGGGACCCAGTGACAGTCACTTTTATGGGGCCTGCCAAGGGAGGCAGTGGTCTGAGCCCCCTCCCCTTTGCTCTGACTCATTTCCAAGAAGATAGTGGCGCCGAAAAGGCGGGAGAGATAAGCGGGAACAGAGCAACAGGGTACAGGGTTGTGTCACCCTCAGCCGGCAGAGGTGTGTCGGGGGTGGGGCAGATGGGGCCACAGACACACTGCTCGCTAGCCCAGCCGTCTGGGGAAACTTTTCTCCATCATGACGTCATCCTGCTGATTGGGAAAAAGCTCCCCGATTTGCTTCAGCGGTTAAGCAGTTTGATGAGCAGAATCAAGGTTCCACTCTCCTCCACCTGCTTCCCGGCCGCCATGAGCATGGGACATAGCCGGCAGCTGCAGGCCTCTCAGGAGTGTTCAGCATGTTGGGGAAGCATCCATTGCGTTGGGCTCTCACCACACATGCATAGGTTCGTTCAGGGAATGCTGGATAGCCCTGAGCAGGACGGGCATCAACGTGTGCCCCTGATCCGCACATGGTGTTCTCCCAGTGTCAGACCCTTGAGATGTGGCTCTAGTAACTGGAAAATGTTTGAGCAAACTTTTGGCCATAAATGGCAGCAGTAATATGGCCCAACAACGTGGCTCATGCCTGTAATCCCAGCACTTTAGGAGGCCGAGGCATGAGGATTGCTTGAGCCCGGAAGTTCAAGACTAGCCTGGGCAATATAGTGAGACCTCCATCTGTACAAAAAAAATTTTTAAAGTTAGCCAGGCATGGTGGCACACATCTGTAGTCCCAGCTATTTGGGAGGCCAAGGCAGGAGGATCGCTTAAGCCCAGGAGGTTGAGGCTGTAGTGAGCTATGATCGTGCAACTGCACTCCAGTCTGGGTGACAGAGTGAGCCCATCTAAAACTATGAAATAGCGGTAACAGTAATAGCTAACACCTGCTGTCTGATGAGTGCATTTTATACAACGGCACACATATTAACTCACTTCTGCACCAACTCAGCCTGTGCCACTTACTCTCCCAGCAGCACTTGCTGCCCCACCCTGGGCTCTGCTCTGTATTCAGGGGCTGCCTTCTCAGCCGTCCAACCCCAGGGGCCTGGGCTCCCCAGACCCTGCTCCCTCTTGGGAGCCTCCTCCCTGTTGAACACTCATTTCCTTCACTTTAAAGAAAACGCACCAAAGGCAGAGATCAGGGTACAGCCCGAGCTTGCCTAGCCAGAGGCAGAGCTGGGATTCCAGCCTGGACAGCCTGACCCCAGGGCCTGTGCACTTACCCACAGGCTTCCCCATCTCCCCTAAAACACAGCAGGGCACAGTGGCTTGCTAGACCTGCTCCAGAGCAGACCGTGCACATCTCGAAATTCTGCACTTAGTAGCATCATGGTGGTGCCCTGAAATCAGCAGTGGTGGGAGTGTTGACATCCAGAAATCAGCAAGCACTACAAGCCAGGGATGTTTATGGGGAGTTGGTTCCTCAGGACACCAATGGCTGGGGATAAACCCAGTCTGCCTGACTGCTGGCTGTTAGCAGTCATCCATCCACTGCCACTATTCCCACCCACTGCCACTATTCCCGCTCGCTGCCACCATTCCTATCCACTACCAGGTCCAGCTCAGGGTGCACATGGCCCAAGGGACCAAAAAACCTTGGTTCCAGATGGGCCCTTGGACATTTTGCCACTTTGCCTCTTTCATTCCAGGGCCATCCAGTGTCAGCCCAGTCACCAGAGCCTGGGGATGTTGCTGTCAAGGAATGAACACTTCTTCCTGGCTGCTGAACCGCTGCCAAGGCCCACTCAAAGCACAGAAACGGACAGGCCTGTCATCTGCCTCCCCATCCACACCACATGGGAGGCTCCTCGTGCCACAGCCTGGGTAACAAAGCGAGAGCCCATCTCTACAGAAACCTGGCTATAGTCAGTCAACGCTACAGTGAGCCACGATCGTCGCCACTGCATTCTAGCCTGGGTGACAAGAGTGAGACCGTCTCTCTGAAAAGTGAGTGAATAAAGATGGCTTCAAATGGGAATGGCTAGGAAAAGGAGACGGCTCTTGAGGGAAGAGACGAGGTGGGGGGCATTTGTGGGTAAGGCAGGGCATGGAGCTCCACACGGTGAGCAGAGTGGCATGCCCAGCTCCTGGGAGTGGATGGAGCTGAAGGGGCTGCAGGATGAGGCCCAGAGAGTGGGGGCACACCCACTCTGGGAGACTCGCGGCAGCCCCCAGCCCTACTAGACTGCATCTCAGCTCGGGCCAGGTTTCATCATCAACCGGGGCAGGGGTCACAGCACAGGCGCCAGAGCCTTGGTGGAAGGCGACAGGCAGACGGGCCAAGCTTGGCGCTCTGGCCATCTGCCCTCTCTGGGGGTGAGGGGCTCAAGGCCAGGCCCCACCATTGGCTGGTGCAGAGGGGAGGGCTTCAGCCCAGCAGGGTAGGGCCAGGGGCTGGTCCTGTTTCCAGGAACTGCTGACACAGAGACCCCAGCCTCTCCTCCAATAGAGGACACGTCCTTGACCCCAGCTCCCGCCGCTCCACACCCTCATGCACGCCTAGGGCCTCAAACAGTACATTCATTCCTTGATTCCTCCATCCATTCAACCACTGGGTACCAGGTGGTGCAGCTAGGAGGGACCACACACAGCCATGCGCACAACAGTGGAACGGTCCTTGTGGAGCTCTGCAGACCCCAGGCCCCATCCCCGCTCCTGAGACGGACAGACGCACAAGCAGACAAGGCGGGGGCCACATGGGGCCAGTTTATTGCAGTTAAATACCTCTCTCTCTCTATTTTTTTTTTATCAATTTTTCCATAAAGAAAATTAAAACACACACACACACACCCAAAGGGGAGCAGGGACCCAGAAACAAGAGGTGGAGTGGGATGTTGCCACCCTGCGTAGGTCCAGGCCCTGGGTGGCCCCCACCGAAGGCTCCCCTCCTTCCCATCAGCACCCTGTCTCAGTACCTCCAGAGACCCCTCCCTCCTGCCTCCAGGTGAGACTACTAGAAGTGCCGGGGCTTAGTGAGGGCCGGGAGGAGGGCGACAGACAGACGGATGGGGAGGGAGGATACCATTTCCAAGTGGAGGATACCGTTTCCAAGTGGAGGAGGGCAGTGGGCACTGTATCCACAGAAATGCATTATTTCTCCCCGTTTTTTTTTTTTGTTAAAAATCTACTATAAAAAAACGCAGCTGGGGGAGGGGCGTGTGTCCCTCTCTGTGCTAAGGGCTGGGGAAGGGGCAGCAAGGGCCGGCGTGGGCGGCGGCGGCTGCGCGGCGGCGGCGGGCGTCACTGCCGGGTGCTTTCGCCCACCATCTCCAGGTTGTGCTGCTGCAGCTGGGCTCGAAGCAGGGCGTTCTCATTCTTCAGCTCCTCGATCTGGCGGACACGACGGAGGACAAGGGAGTAGAGGGCCGGTGCCTGGCCTCTGGGGCTCCTGGGCCCTGACCCACTCCAGGCCCGGCACCCACCTGCTGCCTCAGGAGTTCGTTGTCCATCTGCAGCCGCTCGGCCTCCTTGAAGGTCTCCTGCATGCGCTGGTTGGTCTGGCGCAGCTCCCGGATGTAATCACAGGCCTTGGACAGGATCCCTCCTTTACTCTGGGGGTGAGGGGACCAGGAGCCTCAGGGCGGGCACCACCCACTGGCCCCCACCCCAGGACGACTCCCAAGCCCCATGGCAGTTGGACTTTCTGCGTGCAAGGGCTGGGGGCCAGGCCCGCTGCAGCCCCCGAGGGTCCGGGGCGCTCACCGCTCCCGTCTTGCTGTTGTCTGCATTACAGTCTGGAATGATTTTCGAAAGCTGGACGATCCAGTTGTTGATCTTGTCCCTCCGCCTCCGCTCCACTGTGGGAAACAGCCACCGCCACGGCTTCGCTGACAGCGCTCGTGCCTGAGTGGCCATCCTCACAGGGCAGAGGCTCAGCCTGAGGACACCAAGGCACGGCGCAGGCCCCACCCAGACCACAGCCCTGGGAAGTGTGGGGCCGCAACCTGAGCCCAGCAGGCCCCCACCCCAGCTTCTCAAGAGGGATAAGGAAAGCTGGGCCCTCCAGTGCCAGGACGGGCGTCAAGGCAGGCACTTTGAGTTCATTTTGGGCACCTGCCAGGCCATACTTGTACAAATTTGAATTGACAGAAATAAGGAAATTTCACGTTGTAATTGGCATTGCTGGCTTCTTTGGAGAAATGGCGCTCTGGCCACAGTGGGCACGTATTGGGAGGCAGGGATGGATGGGCGCCTCTTCGTAGGACCGGTGTCCTCTCTGGCTCCCACAACCCCTGTACTGGATTCTCCAGTCTCCCCAGAGACTGGGCCGTGTGATTTTGCTTTTTTCCCTCATCCCTAAGTCCAAGTCTGACCATGTGTCACCCCTGCTTAGAATCCTTCCACGGGGCAATGGCAGCTCCTAACTGGCACCTGTGGCTCCCAGGGCCTGGCTCACAGGACATTGGCTCACCCAGGGGAGACACAAACCCTATGCTGACGGCCAGAGATGGCAACTCATAGAAGATTTTACTTTAAAAACGCAGATTTGTGACTTGACTCCATAAAACTCCACAATCTCACCCCAACTGTGTTGGCCAGGTGGCAGCTGCCCCCAGACAGAGCACATGCCTTCCTCTGGCCACATCCCACCCTGATACCTGCCTGGCGTCTGTGTGTCCCAGAGCCTGAGACCCCTGGCTCAGAGCCTGCTGAAGCCAGGCTGTCCCAACCCTTCACCACCTGCCAAGCCCCCGCACCAGGCACCGTGGGGACAGGAAAGAACGCTGAGCTACCCCCAACTCCCACCCCACAGACCCTCAGCCCCTCCCAGGGTGGCTCACACTGTCTGCAGCATTTGTGGAAGGGAATGGAGCCTATAGCTAGGGCAGATGTGGCAGGAAGGCCAGGGGTGTTTTCCAACCCTTGGGTAGTGGTGACGGGAAACCAGGCAGGGCTCCGGTGAGTGTGAGGAGGAGTGAGCCACAGCCTGCCCATTACCCTCACACCCCAAGATCAGTAGCTCGTCGGCCCTGCCGTTCCCTCAAGAAGGCTGGGGCCCACCCACCGGCAAGCCCCTCTGGCTTCTCTGGGCTGTGTCCACGTGCTGCCGATCAGCCCCTCCCTGCCTCCAATGCCTCCCACTCAGGCCCGAGCGACAAACCCTCCGATAGACGTGGACTCTCCCCTCCCACCATGACAACTCTTCCCTGGCCCCTCTTCCACCCTCATGCTCCTCTCTCTCCTCCAAAACCAATACTCCAAGATCAGTGCTCGCTAGAGAGCACGGTCCAGGCCCTGCGCGGGGCTCAGCGACCGCTTGCTTCCCCATGACTATCACAGTGCGCTGAACCCTCCCACCAGAGACAGCTACACCTGCCTGCAGAACTCTGTGGCCAAAAGCAGCAGTGCAGCTGGGAGGCCAGGCCTGGAAGCACCGCTGGCGGTCCCCAGCACAGCGCTCCCGCCCAGAGGTCCATGGAGGAACTCGGTAGGTGGCCTCATTTCAGCCTCTGCCCTCCCGTGGTCCTCTCAAGGGCTGGGCACCAGCTGCAGCTATACCCTCTCCAGCACACAATTACTTCTTAAATACCTACTGCCCGCCCTACTGGATGCCAGACCCTCCGCTGGGCCAGGGGCCAGGGTGGAAGGCCTGGGACACCCTGCTGGCACTCGCAGCACCACTGTGGGCAGGCGGCACTGACCCCATAGCATTTGTGTCACCACTCAAGATGGTACAAAGTGCCTGGGGAATGCCAGGCGCTGGGCCATGGCCTCTGCAGGGAACAGGGGTGGAATGAATCCTCAGAGATCCAGGAAACCCTCAGGCTGGTTCCTGAGAAGGGCTCTAAGGCAGACAGGTGGGAAGATCCCAGAAATGGTGGCCTGAAAACACACTGTGGCCGTGCGGGGGTGGGAAGAGCTTGCCAAGACCGGCTGGCAGGTCAGGACTGCATCTCCTCCTCCTCTGGAGGCCCAGGCTCTTGAGTCTAGGCCCTGACTTTGGCAGGTGGTGATGCTGTCCGGCCTGCGGCTTTAGAAGACCATCACGGCACATTAGAAATACAGGAAGGCCCATTAGGACCAAGGCCACGTCCATTCTGCAGAAGCACTTCAGTTACTCCATAGGACGCTTAAAAACAAAATTCAGAGGCCTGATGGGGTGGCTTATGCCTATAATCCCAGGACTTTGGGAGGCCATGGCGGGCGGATCACATGAGGCCGGAGTTTAAGACCAGCCTGGCCAACGTGGCGAAACCCCATCTCTACTAAAAATGCAAAAATTAGCCAGGTGTAGTGGTGCATGCCTGTAATCCCAGCTACTCGGGAGGCTGAGAACTGCTTGAACCCAGGAGGCAGAGGTTGCAGTGAGCCGAGACCGCACCATTGCACTGCAGACTGGATGACAGACCAAGACTCTGCCTCAAAAAAAAAAAAATTCAGAAACAAAACCTGCCAGGACAGAAGGAAGAAATGGACAGATCCACAAATATTGTGACAGACATGGACACCCTTCTCAACAACTGGTAGAACAAGTAGACAAAAAAAAAAATCAAGACAGAAAACCTGAACCCTAGGCAAGGGCCACCCTTCAGGCAGGACACACATGACCCAGAACACTGGGGGTTCCCACACTCCTTCCTCTTTTCTGAGACAGGGTTTGGCTCTTTGCTCAGGCTAGAGTACAATCTCGGCTCTAACCTCCACCTCCCAGGCTCAAACCATCCTCCCCCCATAGCTTCCTGAGAAGCTGGGATTACAAGCATGCGCCACCAGGCCTGGCTAATTTTTTAAGTTTTTGGGTAGAGACAGGCTTCCACCACATTGCCCAGGATGGTCTCGAACTCCTGGGCTCAAGTGATCCACCCACCTTGGCCTCCCAAAGTACTGGGATTACAGGCGTGAGCCACCACGTCCTACCACACGCCCCTTCCTGACATGCACCTCCCTCCCTCAGGCCCCTGCAGGCACTGAGTTTGTGACTCTGGGATGAGCTGCTACATACCAAGAACTGGTGCAAGGAGGGAAAAAGAAGTGAGAGAAGCAGATCTGAAATTCACCACAGAACAGAAACTTGGGGATTGTGGTGGTAAGGGAAGAGGGCAGAGTTGAAAGCGGCTCTGGTTTTAGTTTCCAGCTTGGGCAGCTGTGACAGGGGTAGCTTTTGCTGCTCTGGAAAGAGGAACGTTGCATGAGAGCCTTTGGAGAGGGGAGATCGCACGTTCTGTTTTGGGCGAGTTGAGTCTGAGGCATTGCAGGGATGTCCAGAGATGGAGATCTTGAACGAGTAGTTCAAAACGTGGGGTTGGAGTTCCAATGAGAGGAATGGAATGGAAATACAGCTCTGTACATTACCAGGAGCCAGCTGGTGGGCGAAGCCTGGGAGGACATCAAGAAACAGTCCTCGACTTTTTGTGAGTCACATACTCTTCTGGAGCAAAGAGAAAAGAGGAACACCTACAAGTGGGAACAGAGTTTGGGGGATATTGACCAAAAGCTCCCGAGCCCGCCCTTGGCCTCACACGTCATACACCTGAGGCAGACAGAAGAAGGGGCTGGACCTTAAGAAACACCAGCAAGACTGGGCATGGTGTCTCAGGCCTGTAGCCAAGGCCGGAGAACTGCTTGAGCCAGAAGTTCAAGACAAGCCTGGGCAGCATAGCAAGACCTCGACTCTACAGCTAAAAAATTACCCCATGTGATGGCGCCTGCCTGTGGTCCCAGCTAATCAGAAGCCTGAGGTGGGGGGATCGCTTCAGCCTGGAAGGTCAAGGCTGCAGTGAGCTGTGATTGTGCCGCTGCACTCCAGCCTGGGTGACAGAGTGAGACCTCCCCTTCTCAAAAAAAAAAAAAAAAAAGGAAACACCTGTAGCAAAAGCAGTTTCTCAAACTTGTTCACTATGACAAATCACCTGAAGAGCTGACAGAAAACAGATTCCCAGGTGCTCCCATCTACTCCCTTGGAACTGGGAGAGCCCTGGAGATTTCACTGTTAACAGTGGGGCAGGAGGGGCAAAGATCACAGGAGAATCAAAGAGGGTGGAGGCGAAAGGAAGATTCCAGAAAGGAACAGAGAGAAACAGGCAGTGTCAGATGCTTGGAGCCCAGTGGATGTGGCAATGGGGTCACCATGGGTGACCTGAAGTGGAGCTCTTTTGGTAGAGCAACAAGCCAGACAGCCGAGGGTACTGGGAAGATGAGTAGATGGGGGCGGATGTTCTGGAGGTCAGGAGAGCAGAGAAGGGGCGGAGCTGGAGAAGCAGGCAGGTGATGGAGACTGCTTCACAGGCTGAGAAAGTCTCAAGGCTGCCTAGAGTTGAATTAGCCGAGGGAGAGGCGGGGGTGGGAGTGGGGCCGGAGGGTCCTGAGTCCTCTCTTCAGCCTTACTGTGTGGCCACCACGATTCACTGCATCCCCGCCAAGCGCCAGGGGCAGCTGTGCTTCCAGCATTTCACAGCGGAAGGACAGGCGCGGAGATTACGAACCACCCTGACGTTCCCCCACGGTAGGTAAGCTGTGGGGCTGGGGCTGCCCTGGGGGCCCCCTAAACTCAATGCATCCCAAAGGCAAGCTCAGATGCACCCCTTCCCTTCCAAGCACAGGAGTCCAGCATGAAACCCTGACTCTCCAGCCATAGAGCCCTCCCCCATTTCCCTGCTCTGCCGCCCTGTCCCAGGCTTGACACCTGCGTGGCCACCTACCTCCCAGCCTCTTCCCACCAGCCTTGCCAGCAGCCTCCATGCACAAACCCTTGGCTGGCTTCTCATCACCCTGGAAGAAAACTGCAGGGGCCCAGACAGCCACACTGGGGACCTCTTCCAAGTCCTCCACCGTCTGGCCTGGGCAGCCCCCTCCATTGCACCGACTTCCTCTTTTCTTTCCTGAAATCTGTTCTTCTGCAGACACACCGCGGTGGCCCCGGCTCAGGGCCTGGCCTATGTCCTAGCTCTTCCCTCAGCCTGGGACTCTCCTGAGGTTCTCAACAGACCCCTTCCCTCAGGTCCCTTCAGGCCTCTGCTTGAATGTCACCTCTCAGCCCTTCAGGGCACACTGCCGTGCTGCCATCACCCGCCACCTCCTTCCCCAGCTTTCCGATTCTGCCTGTGACTGTCCATGCTGCCTGACGCCTGCTGTGCTTGTGTGACTTCTATCTCTTCCACCAGAATGCGTAGAAAGCTCAGACCTCATCTGTCCTGTTACCCACCGCACTGCCGTATCTGATGCAAAACGGGGGCTGGCCGTAATATGCACGCACTGAATGAACGGCATGAATGCCTGAACTCAGAGGAGCGGCTCAGAACACAACTACCTGGGCCACAGACCCCAGTCCCATCGCCACCTTTAGGACTCAAGACTCAGAGCCTCGCTCGGACATTCAAGGCCTTCCTGATCTTCCCAATCTTCCCTCCTGAGGCATTCCACATGGAACCTCTCCCACAACCACACAAGCACCCCACAAAGCAATCTGATCCACGCTCCCCTCTCCTTGGGGACGCCTCACCCCAGCCCACACCCCATCAAAGTCCCGTGAGACTTGAGCCCTCTGGCCTTCAAGCCTCCCCGACACTCCAGGCCAGACTCCAGACCTGGCACAGGGCCCGTGCTGCTCAGCCTGGAACCCACGGGCAGTAAATATTTGTTGAATGATAGTTGTTTGGGTATAAACGCTCCCCTGGCACTTGCACACTGCAGTGGTGGGAGGGGGGCGGGGGGAGGAGAGGACAGTGCTGACGGCCAAATGACCTGAGGCGAGACTTGGTGTTTCTGGAAAGGCAGGATGCTACAGCCTCAGGCAGCGCTTCACGCAGGTTCTCCCTCAGATGTGCTCCCTGGGGGACCAGACCTACTTCTGGAGACCAGGCAGGCATGGGACTGAGTGGTGTGAGCACGACAGCTGCCACGTGGAAAGGTCAGCCCAGGTGAACCCCGTCAGCCCCATTTTTCAAGTGGGGCAGACAATCCAAATGGGAATGTGAAGTCCCCCACCTTAGATGTGAGCCATGAATTCAAGATCACCAGCTGGGTCAGCACACGCTCCCTGCCCCTCTACTCCTGACACTGTACTCTTCCTTCGTTGCTCGTTTTCTACCTTTTCAGCGTCCAGCAAAGCCCTCTGGAGCACTTGTGGCCTGCGCAGGCTTGGGCGGAGTGGCCTCTCTCTCTGTCACTCCACACCCTGGGGCTGGCTGAGTCAGTGAGGGTGGTGGTTGGGGGGCAGGGGGCCTGAAGCCCCACCTTGTCCTCACCTTCATTGTGCTGGGCTCTTCTCCTCTCATCTCGGGGTGTTCTGGTTCCATCGATTTTTCTAGAAAAGGAGGAAAAAAAAGGGGGGGCATGTATTACAGTAGATCTGTTTGCCCAAGCATCTGTTAAGTATCAGACTTAAAAATTATCTTTGCAAGATAAATCCACATGAAGAGCGAAAAGAGGTGATACTTTCTGTGCACTAGAGAAGCAGAAACAGGCAAAGAACAAAAAATATTACACCATGCACCCACATCATGCTAACTGTCCAGCTTCTACTCCAGAACCCCCCCCCCCTTTGGTTCCAATGCCAGGCCCTCCTGGTGCCCCCTGCACATACGGAGAGTAGGGGTGTGTCCGGGGGGCAATCGTCCTCTGTGTTCCTGTCTGAAGCACATCCTGGGGAGTCATCATGACATAGAACTGGCCTGCAGAGAGTGGGGGGTTAGCGGCACGAGAGGGCAGAGTCAGAACTGGTTGTGGGGGCTTCCCTCCCTGCTAGACCAGTTGCCTCCCCTGCCTGCCAACCTGGCTTCTTCCTCTCCTCACCTCCGGCCTGCAAGCTCTGGTCTGTGGTCTGCACGGACACAGCTGTAGTATCTCCCACACTGGACGCCGGGAAATAAGCAAATCGTGCCTCCCCGCTGACAGCCTCAGCTGCAGGGCTGCCACCATTGCTGAAGGGATTTTGGATCACAGCCTAGGGAGGAGGAGAACAGAGGCTACACTCAGCTTTCTCTGTTCCCCCATCCCGTCCCCTCATTGCTGAGCTTGGGGTTGACAACATTTTCTGCAATTAACAGAGGAGCGGAGACTCCTGAATGTAGCATTCGTCCTGTGTCTCAGACTGCCCTGGAACAGGGCAGGAAGTTGGCGATCATTTGCTAAGCAGTCTAAGAAACTTTTCTCCTAGACACATCATTCCCATTTTGCAGAAAAAAAAAAAAAATTTCCAAGACTACTGTCCTCAGGTTTCACTGTGTACAACAGGGATCCGACCCCACAAAGCCTGAGGCCTAAGGGCAGCATCTACTGGTACTGTGGATCCCCCAACCCCGGGGTTCCCCAAGAGCAGAGCCAATGTTCCCTCTCCACCCCCCAGGGGTGGCAGGGCACCTACCAGCGGAAAGGGCGCTGCAGGACCTGGGGGCACGGAGGCAGCAGCGGGGCCCGGGCGCTGGGCTGCCCCGTCCACACCCACCTGGGTCACAGCCTGCTGCCCCCCCGCGAAGGCAGCGGTGGACACGACGCTGACGGCGCCAGCCGTGTCGCCCTGGCCGTCCAGCTGACCATCAGTCACCTGGACTACGCGGTATGTCACCTGCAGGGGGCGGCAGAGCGGCGAGGCCGGCACTAGGGCCAGGTCCGAGCCTTCCCCGCACGCTTGCCCGCCCGCCAGTTCCTCGCGGCCCGCAGCTCACCTGTCCTCCATTCGTCTCTGTGCGGAACTGGTACTGGATGTTGTGGTCGCCGAACGCCGCCTGCTGGACGCTGGTGATGGCCACCGCCGTCTGCTCCTCCGCCCCTGGGCCGTCCCCGCCTGGGGCCGGGGAGGGTCGGGGCACCGTCAGGGCCGCGCCTGGCGCCCCCAGCCCTCCCCGGGCGCGGCCGGCCCGGCAAGCACTCACCTTCCTGCAGCTCGACGCCCTCCTCCGCCTCGGGTCCCTTGTCGTGGCTGCCAGGGGCACAGGAGGGAGCGGGGTCAGCGCGGCCCGCGTCCCCGCCCCCACGCCCAGCTGTGGGGCCCCAGTCCCGTCCGACGGCGCCTGAGGCTAGAGGCGCCGCCGGGGCTGGGGTCCGGAGGCGGGAGGTGCCGGGTCCCCCCCGCGCCGGCGGCCTCCATTTTGAGCCGGGCCCGCGGCCGCTCGGGATCATGGCGGCCCGGCCTGCAGGCCTCGGGGCCGGGGCCGGGGCGCGGGGGCACGGCCCAGCCGGGGCTCTTACCTGGCGGCGGCAGCAGCGGTGGCCGAGGCAGCGGGATCCAGACCCGGGTCCAGCATGTCCATGGGGGGGGCGGGGGCGGGGGGGGCGCGGGGCCCGGGGGGGAGGGGAGGGGAGGGAGGGAGGGGAGGGGAGGGGAGGGGGCGGGCGGCCGGGGGGGCCCCGAGCCCGGCGCTCACGCCGCGCGGCAGGAGGGGACGGAGGAGATACGGGAGCCGCTCGCGCTGATCACGGGGACAAACAGTGGGGTCATGTGAGGAGGAGATGCCGCCGCCGCAGCCGCAGCCGCCGCCGCTCCTGCAGCCGCTGCAGCCGCCGCCTCCTCCGCCTCCGCCCGCCCGCCGGCTCCGGGCGGCCCGAGGCTCCGGGACGCCGCGCGGCCGCCCCCAGCCCGCCCGCCCGCCCGCTGCACGCGGCCCTCGGGCCTCCTTCCCTGAGCAGCCGCCGCCGCCGCGACTTTTTTTTTGAACACGGCCCGCCCTGGCTGGCCGCCGCCGGTGCCCTGGATCGCCGGCTCGCGTGGCCGCCGCCCGGCCTGGCCCAGTCCGGCGGCGTTTCGCTGCTGCAGCCGCCGCCGCTTTCTATTTTTCCCCCTTTTTTTTTTCCTCCTTTACTTGAGCTGCGCGCGCGCGGCGGCGGCGGCGGAGGCGCGGGCCCGGGACGGACGCGCGCGGTGGGAGGCGGCCCGGGAGCGCGCGCGCTGTCTATCTCTGAGTGCGGGCGGGCGCGCGCGGTTCCGGGGTTCCGCGGGGCGTGAGGTCATAGCTCGCCGCCCAGGTGGAACGCGGGTCCAGATGGAACGTCGGGGGACCCGGAGCAGGGGCTTTGGTCGCCGGGGGCCAGGCGGGCTGCCCGGGATTGAAGACAGTAAAGTAGGTCGGTTGGAGGAGTGGGGGATGGGCTGGAAGGGGAGGGGGCGCGCTCGCGCTCCCGGAGGCCGGGCTGCCGTGCGCGAAGGCGGAGGTCCTAGGCGCATGCGCACGCCTGGGCGGGGCCGGGGCGCGCACGTAGGCGGGCGGCGGCTGCTCCGGGCATGGCCTCAGGCCGGTGGCGCGGGTGCGGGATGGGCCCGACTGGGTCTCTTCCTCTTGGCCCGGGACTCAGGCGCCCCCGGGACGCGGCGCTTTACAGACACACATGGCAGCAGCCCCGGCCCCCCAGCCCCGCGCGGCGGAACAAACGCTTCTCTCCAAACCGAGGCCTTGTGATTATACGTTTTATTAGACTCGGGAGGGGCATGGCAGGGCTTCATCAGTATTCCTTCAAATTAAAAAAAAAAGTACAAAAGCTACGTAGAAAACGTCAGATCAGACGACTAAACTTTCCCGACTCAGGGCCAAGTTCTGCAAGGGAGAAAGGAAGAAGGGTATGAGCCGCGGGGACCGGCTGGGGACCCAGGGACTGTCTGGACGCTAGGGTGGGCGGCCCTCACCTTCTTGAGCCTGCGCTCGCGGGACGCCTGCGAGTCGGTCTCAGAGTACGGGGGTGGCGCGGGCGGGTAGTAGGCCTCCTCCTCCTCCTCGTAGGGTCTCCTCTCCCCAGGCCCCTTCTTCCTCACGGCCTCCTCCAGTAGCCGCCCATCATAGGAGGGGTCCCCAGACCTGGAGCCGTTGTCCCGAGGGTCTCGGGTCCGGTGGTAGTGGGACCTGGGGTCGGCAGAGGGGCGCTCCCGAGACCCGAAGTCGTCGTAGTGGGGATCCCGGGAGCGTGGGAAGTCCCTCGAGTCGTCTTGGTCGTAGAGGTCGTCCCGGCTGCGGCTCCTCGGGGGCATGTAGGCCCGGCCTCTCCTCCCACCACTACTCGGGGGAGACCTGCTCCCTGACTCCGCGGAGTTCGGCAGGGTGAGGTCATCCAGGGCATCCACGGAGCGGGCCCGGGGCCGCCCGGCCCGCCAGCCCCCGCCTGACTGCTCCCTGGGGTGCTCCTGCTCCCATCCCCTGGGACTCCGGGGGGCGTGGCTACCCCACTCCTCATCCCGGATTGGTGTTAGGGCAGGGCCCCGGGAAGGCCGAGATCGCCAGTCGTCCTCATGGAGGGAGGTGACTTCACTCATGGCTGTAGGGAACGGGGGTGTCACTGACTGCTGGAGGAGCCCAGGGTCCAGGATTTGCACCAAGCGTCCCTGGGGCAGGTATCAGGGAGTCATGCTTCCCCCCCACCCCACCTTAAAAGCCCTCAGATCCCAAGGCTGCTCCTCACCCCGCTCCACACGGCCATTCGGGGGGCCAGGTCGAGAAGGGTCAAAGTTGGCCAGCTCCTTCTCCATGTAGTACAGAACCCTCATGGAGTCATCTTGCTGGCTGGCCTGAATCCTGTAACCACTTCGGACTTCTAGGGATAGGGTGGAGGTGGTTGGTTTGGGAGGATGGATCCTGGCCCAGCCCTCTCCCTTAGAGGTACATCCAACCTCTGGATGATGGATTCTCACCAGAAGTGGCACTGCTGTCTGTATCCCGTAGCAGGGGTATGTAGGATCCTTGGCCGCCAGCTAGGAGAGAGTGGCTGTCAGTGGCTGCCCCTCTGGAGCAGAGCCCCTCCTTAGCTCCCAAGACCCTCCTCCTTCCAGCTCCTGCCCCTCAGTGTCCAGATGCCCAGCACACTCCCACCAGCTGTTCCTGCTCCCCCCGCTCACCTGAGCTACTCCTGTCAATGTCTCCAGGGTACCCTCCAGGGTACCCGTTGTAGCCACCCATGGGAATCATGGCTGGTGGGGGCGGGGTCTTGGCAGGAGACAGGTGGGCATAGGTGCTGGGGGCATAGATGCTGGGAACACCTGAGGTGGCTGCTTTGCCAGCAGCATACACTGTGAGGGCAAAAATCAGCATGAGAAGGTGGGCCGGGCAGGAGCCAGGCTGCCCCACACCCATCAGCCTCCAGAGGGACCTGGGCCTGGACCTCCTTCCCAACCCACCCTCTCCACTATAGAGCTTCCCTGGGCACTTGGATCCCTGCTGGTCCTCATTCTATTTCTGCAGCATCCCTGAGCCTAGGGGACACCAGCTTCACAGAGATCCCACCCCAATTCCTTGGTGATTTTTCAGAGAGTGCACACGGGCAGCTCACGGCCCCAGGGTGGCAGGACAGTGTTACATTTAACAGCATGGTGATTTGCCAACATTTGTCAAGCAAAAGGTTTTACCTAAAATTCCAACTCTCCAGCTAACTTACAGGAAGAAGTGGCCACCCAGGGCCTGTGTGTTTACAGTGCAAGAAGGCTGCCCCTTTAGATAAAGCCCAGGTGCTGGGTCCAGCACTATCCCCACAAGTGGAAATCAAGTATCTTCTTTGGTGGCCAAGGCCCTGCTCTAGAGAAAAAGTGAGTCAGCTGGGAGACGTAGATCCTGCCCACCAGGTCACCTGCAGACCAAGATGCAATGGCAGGAGCTCAGAGTTAACCTGCCTGCCCCAGCCAAGCAGCAAAGTGGCCACACCCACCGGGCCCAAGGCTTGACAGCTCAAGGTAAGATACTCCTTTCCTTTCTCCCCAGGGCAAAAGGCTTGCAGAGTTTCTGGGCCCTAGGTAAGTGGCTCCCTCCCTGGGACTCCAACAGGAAAATGGCGGGGGTAGATGGGCTCCAAGAGAGTGCTTCTCCTCTGATTTGGTTTCGAAGCAGAAGGCTAAGTGCACAGCAAAGAGGAAGCCTCTTCATTAGCTCAGGCAGCCTGCAGCTTCATAATGAGCAGTGGGACCTCCTGCCTCCTGACTGGTGGGCAGAGGCTGTGGCAGCAGCAGAAGTAACAGGGCCTCTGCCAGGGAGTTCATGGGGCCCGGGTTGGGGTAATAGGGTCCTCGGATGGAGGAAATGTGGTGTTGGGATAGGGGAATGTGGCATGGGGACCAGCATTTGCAGTCCTGGGCCTAGCTCTGGTCTTGGTGGGTTCACTGCAAGCAAACTTGGTTACAGCCCATCTGTGAAATGGACCTAACACCCACTGCCTGAGCAAAGAGCTGTCAGCTAAACACAAGAGGGAGGGGATGGGATTGCCTGCATAAGCCTCCAGGGAGCAGTGGAATTTTTTCAGGGAAGTGATCCTTTGAGGAACCAGGTTGCATACCACTGAGTTCAATGACTATAAAATTCGTCATCGACTTCAAATGCTCACAACACCCCATAAAGTCAGGACCTTACAGAGAAGTAAACGGGACTGGGAGAGGGAAGGCTGCTTCTCTGGGGTCACTCTGTGCTGGCCCTGAGTCATTACTGAGGCTGACAGTGGCGGTGCCCAGCAGCTGGCAGGCATAGAATATTTTATATAGATCAGGCCCCATGCTCAGTGCTGTGCATGAGCTCACCAAACCCCCAGATGCACCCAGTATGGTGAGCTCTGCCATAAGCCCCATTTTATAGGGGAAGACACAGCCTGAAGGAGGGAAATAGCTCACTGGGCTTCTGAGCAGGAAGGTGTCAAGCAGGCCTCAGCCCTCCGCCTGCCCACGCTTGCAAGGATTGCCCAGTACTTCACTGTTCATGTATCTTGGACTGCGTGCAGAGAGGCTGGTCTACCCAGACACCCTCCCGAAAGAAACCAAGGACTGGCAATAGCTGTGGTCCCCGAGGAGGGGAAACGGGGCAGCAGCCGGAGGGACGCTGTCCATCATTGCCACCTAGTGTACACCCTGGGGCCCTGGTGTCCCAAGGCTGATGGCTGTGACCACATCTATCAGCTCCTCTGTGAAAATGTCCAATTGGGATATTCACAAACATTCACAGAAGAGAGGCAGGAGCAAGTCTTTGTCAGTTGTACGTCTGATTCATCGCAGAGTTAGGTCTCTGTCTCTCTCTCTCCCATCTTCTCTTACCTTCCCCTGCTTGGTTTGCTTACTTCCCCTTTAGCTCTAGGCCCACAGCGAGTCCCAGCTCTCACAGGTACCCGTGCTGATGTGGCAGATATGTCCCCAGACATAGTAGCCGGGTAAAATGTGCAGCATTCCTATGGATATGTGTTCTCAAAAATTTGCTTACCTTTGGCCGGATTATGGCTCACACCTGTAATCCTAGCACTTTGGGAGGCCAAGGTGGGCCTCCTGAGGTCAGGAGTTCAAGACCAGCCTGGCCAACATGGCGAAATTCCGCCTCTACTAAAAATACAAAAATTAGCCAGGTGTGATGGCAGGCGCCTATAATCCCAGCTACTCAGGAGGCTGAGGCAGGAGAATCGCTTGAACCGGGGGCAGAGGTTGCAGTGAGTCGAGATTGTGCCACTTCACTCCAGTTTGGGTGACAGAGCGAGACTTTGTCTCAAAAACATTTTTTTTTTTTTTTTGCTTAAATTTAAGGCCAGGAGTGGTAGCTTATGGCTGTAATCCCATCACTTTGGGAGCCTGAGGCAGGATCACTTGAGGTCAGGAGTTCAAGACCAGTCTGGGCAATGTAGCAAGACCCTGTCTCTACAAAAAAAATTTTAAAACTGGCCAGCATGGTGGCACATGCCTGTAATCTCAGCACTTTGGGGAGGCTGACATGGGAGGATCACCTGAGGTCAGGAGTTCGAGACCAGGCTGGGCAACATAGTGAGACCCCTGTCTCTACAAAAAAAAAAAAAAAAAAAATCAAAAAATTAGCTGGGCGTGGTGGTGTGCACCTATAGTCCCAGCTGCTCCAGAAGCTGAGGCAGGAGGATTGCTTGAACCCAGGAGTTCGAGGCTGTGGTGAGATATGATCGCACTACTGCACTCCGGCTTGGATGGCACAGTGAGACCCTTTCTCTAAAAAAAATAAAATTTGCTTAAATCATATGGCATTGTAAACCTTGTTTTCTTACCTTTTTCACTTAAGATTTGTTTTATTTTATTATTACTTTTTCTGAGAGAGAGTCTGACTATGTCGCCCAGGTTGCAGTGCAGCGTCGTGATCTCAGCTCACTGCAACCTCTACTTCCTGGGTTCAAGCTGTTCTCCTGCCTCCGCCTCCTGAGTAGCTGGGATTACAGGTGAACACCACCATGCCCGGTTAATTTTTGTATTTTTAGTAGAGACAGGGCTTTGCTATGTTGGCCAGGCTAATCTGGAACTCCTGACCTCAACTGATCTGCCCATCTTGGCCTCCCTAAGTGCTAGGATTACAGGCATGAGCCCCTGTGCCTGGCCTAGATATGGTTTTTAAAGAGGGCTTTACTTTTATACGAATAGTACCTTGTACTGCTGGACATTCTTACTATGTGTATGGATTATACTTCCAAAAGAAAAAACAACATGAATAAAAACAAACTGGAAGTTAAAGAAGTAAATGGCAGTCGAAAGCAGCAGACCCTCCTCAGCCTACTTCCCCCACTGGCTACATTCACCCCCTCCAGACCAACACCACTGTCCTGGGGCACGCGGATGGCCGTGAGTGGGGCACTTACGGGCCTCGGGGCAGCAGCACTTGTCTGGGCAGCAGGGGCACCTGACGTAGCAGCAGCAAGTGTGTGGGCAGCACTGACACCAGCAGATGCCCAGGAGGAGGAAGACGAGGAAGACAGCCAGGCACACCACAACCACGAAGAGCCAGTCTGCAGAAAGAGAACAGGGCCAATGGCATAGCAGCAGGGGCACGAGGTGAGAGGCACGCAGTGCGCAGCCAGCACTGAGGTAAGGGATTGTTTACAAAGCTCACCAAGGAAGCTGCAGCCCTGGCTGGATTCTCCATGCCAGAGGCTGGGCATAGCACCCTCCCCCGCTCTAAAATCCCAGCCAGTCCCCAAATGAGGGTCCTCCCCCAGGTGCAAATACACAAGGCAGAAAACAAGAGGCAGCCTGGCCAGAGGGAGACAGACTCAGCCCCCAGACAGAAGAGAGAGCCAGCTGCCCAGACACCACACCTTCAAGAGCACTGCAGGTGCCAGTCACAGAGCCCTGGCCTGCACCCCAGGCACTCCTCAGCCCAGCCCAGCCCAGGCCCAGTACCAGGCCACTAGATGTCTCAGAGTCACAGGCCAGGTTAGTGAGGGGTCCACAGTGAGCAGGGTTTAGTGGGTAGGGGGATACTAACTAGAGTCAGAAGCAGTAGGTGATGTGTAGGAGCTCCTGAGAAGCCCCACTGAGGACCCGCCCCCCGTACCTTCCATGGGCCCCGCCTGAAAACCAGGTAAGAGCTCAGCTACCCCCGAGGTCCTCCCTGGAGGGATAAAAGAGAAACAGATTATGCTGGCCAGAGCCAGCCCAGGCCACGCCACCCCAAAAGCCCAGCTCCAGGCTGGCCAGGTGGAAGGTTCACCCTGAATTGGGGAAGGGCTGGTGGGGCTGAAGCCCTAGTGCATGGCACCTACCCACCACGGCCCAGATGTGGGTACCCATAGGTAAGAAACTCTCATTGCAAAATCCACCTGTGTCTCATGCCACGGGGGCTCCAGCACAGATCCCAGGGGGCTCTGAGGCTCTACCTCAGCTTGGGTACCCTAAGTTTTCTTCATTTATAGGTCTTAGCACCCCAAAGGACTCCAACCAAGGTGATAGGGATGTCCTGTTCCAGCAGGCACAGTGCCCTGGGGCCCATGAAATAAAAAGACAAGATCTCAGCTCTGTCGCCCAGTCGAGTGCAGGTGTGTGATCAAAGCTCACTGTACCCTCAACCTCCTGGGCTCAAGCAATCCTCCCACCTTAGCCTCCAGAGTAAGTAGCTAGGACTACAGGCATGTGCGACCACACCTGGCTGAAATGGTTTTATTTTATAAATCTGAAAAAAAATTAATACTGAATATATAATAATGAACTATCTTTATGACAACGTAATTTTTTTAAAAAACAGAGGAAGGGACCCATGAAGGCAAAAATGCCCACATAGGAAAGTCATACATGGTCCTGTGTCTGGGACCCATGAGGTCTCCCTCTCCACGTGTGCAGTCACATTAATGCGTCTCAGACCCAGTTCTGTCTTCCCTTGAGTGGTGAGGGCTCTGCGCCCCACGAGTGCCGTGTCTGACGGCCATAGGCCCAGTCTGACCCACGAAGCCCTCCCCAGAGCTCCTGCACTTGGCACCACAGGCCCTTGCAACAGGACAGAGGCATGTTGGTGGCGGCTCTGAAAGCGTGGTCCTGTCTGCTAGGCCAGAAGAATACTAAGAATAACGCTAAGATGTTATTTGCCATTTTTACTTGTTCTCCCATGAATGTACAGTGGAGTTTCCCAGGCCCTCTGATGCCATCATTACCCTGATACCTAATGGACTATATACTTGTGTGTTTGTGTGTGTATGTGTGTGTTTTCTTTTTTTCTTTCTTTTTCCTGGTACCCAGTGTGTAGCTAAGTGCATGTTTTCTTGAGCCAGGGTCTCTGTCCCGCATGCTAGAGTGCAGTAGCATAATCACGGCTCACTGCAGCCTTGACCTTCGGGCTCAAGTGATACTCCTGCCTCAGCCTCCCAAGAAGCTGGGACCACAGGTGCATGCCACCACACCTGGCTAATTTTAAAGTTTTTTGTAGAGTCGGGGTCTTGCCATGTTGCCCAGGCTTGCTTGTGTGCCCTGGGCTTGAAAAATTTCCTGATTTTCATTCCTAATACATTAAGCAACATATACACATAAAACCCACAGAAACAAACAAAACTCTTAGAGCCCCTCAATAATTTTTTAGAGTGTAAACAGACCTGGAGACTAAATTTTGGGAACTGCTGATGCCAATGGTGCATTTTACCAAAGAACATGCTGAGGTTCCTGGGTCACTGTTACACGTGTTCCACCCCTCACACATGAACTGTCTTGCGGCCCAAGTGCCTCCCAATCATGTGCTCATTCACAAATGTGAAGACGGCATTATACAGCCTGGCAGTGTCACTCACGCAGAGCACATGCCACATCAGACTCCATGTGTTGGCTTACAGCAGTGCACCTGGCTGGTGGCATGTCTCCAACACATGGAGGGAGGCTTCTCAGCCACAAGGATACCACACCCTGCCCCTGGGTGTCTGGAGTCGGCCTTGTTTCAGCTGCACTCAAACTTACACACTCTGTGTGTGCCATGCATCGGGTGAGGTGAGGCCCTGGGAATAGAGCAGGAAGTGGGGCCATTTTTGCACACCATCAACTGTCCTCATTCACTGCCCATCGACTCTGACCACATCTGGATTTTTTTTTTCTGAGATAGAGTCTCACCCTGTCACCCAGGTGGGAATGCAGTGGCGTGATCTTAGCTCACTGCAACCTCTACCTCCTGGGTTCAAGTAATCCTCATGCTTCAGCCTCCCGAGTAACTGGGATTACAGGCATGTGCACTGCACGCAAGGTAATTTTCATATTTTTTGTAGAGACAGCATTTTGCCATGTTGGCCAGGCTGGTCTCAAACTCCTGGCCTCAAGTGATCCACCCGCCTTGGCCTCCCAGTGCTGGGGTTATAGGCATGAACTACCGTACCCGGACCCCAAGTCTGGATTAGAAAAAAATGAGACTTCAAAGAGGCGGAGTCTCCAATTCTATCCACTCTTCTCTTCGTTTGGCTTGGCTGGTTGGAGGCACTGTGGGCCAGGGGTCCCTGCCTGGGGTGCAGGGCAAGGGGGAGCCTAAGTGACTGGCAGAGCCCGGGGGGACAGCAGAGCAGGCGACAGAGCCCAGAGGGTAAGCTGCTGGAGGGCAGAGGGCGGACACGGGAGGGCAGACAGAAGCGGACAAGATAAAGGGCTGTGCCTCCCCCTTCCCACGCCCCACTCACCAAGGACGATGAGCTCTGCGTAGGCTTCGTTGTTCCCCTGGAGGTCCTGGGCTGAGACCACGGAGCAGTAATACACACCACTGTCCCCCCACGCCGTCTGTTCAAAGGTCAGGTCGGCATCTGGGTCAGGATGAGAAGGCATGAAGGCACTTTAGCCCTTCCCAGCACCTCCAGGAGCGGGCAAGCGGCAGGCTGTGCCGGCTGCGGATGAGCAAGTGCATATGCAAAGATTCCTACCCAGCGTATGCGGCTTTTTATGCCCTGTTCTAAACACCTGGGCTACTGCGAGAAGTCTGAGAGGCGGGGCCTTTATCACTCCTGTTTTGTGGATGACACATCAGGTCTGGAAAAGCTGGACAGCTCTTCAGTGTAGAGCAGTAATGGTGTCCTCAGAGTCTGAGGTTTTTTTTTTTCTTTCTTTCAAGGCGGTCTGACTCTGTGGCCCAGGCTGGAGTGCAGTGGTGTAATTATAGCTCACGGCAGCTTTAACCTCCCGCACTCAAGCAATCCTGCCACCTCAGTCTCCAGAGTAGTTGGGACTACAGGCACACCCCACCACGCCCAGCTTTTTCTAGCATGCAGTGGCACCATCCAGTCTCAGCTCACTGCAATCCCCACCTCCCAGATTCAAGCGATTCTCCTGCCTCAGCTGCCTATGCAGCTGGGATTACAGGTGCATACCACCACACCCAGCTAATTTTTGCATTTTTAGTAAAGATGGGGTTTCGCCACGTTGGCCAGGCTGGTCTCTAACTCCTGACCTCTGGTGATCCACCCGCCTCAGCCTCCCAAGGTGCTGTGATTACAGGCATGAGCCACTGCGCCCAGCCTATTTTTTTAGTTTTTAGTTTTATTTTTGTAAAGACAGTGTCTCGCTGTGTTGCTCAGGCTGCTCTTGAACCCCCAGCCTCAAGTGATTGCCTTGGCCTCCCAAAGTGTCGGGATTATCGGCATGAGCCACCGCACGGGCAGCCTGTGCTTCTCAACTTACACCCATCTCTGAACCACCTCTCAGAGCCAAAGTCTTAAGTCCCCTAATGTGAACTACCACCCACAGGGCCTCGTGTAGACCCCAGGAGACACCCAGGCACCCATAAGGAATGTGTACGTTGGGGGAGAGAGACTTACCCTCCCAGTGCCTCGGTCCCTCCCCGTCCCCTTCCATCCCCACATTCCAGGTCAGGCCCAGGGCTTGGGGACGCTAAGGTCTGAACCCACAGGCAAGGAGCCTGTTAACTCTGCCATCCATCAAAGTGTTTTGGCACATCCTGTTTCCTCTCTGCTCCTCAGGCCCTAATTAATACCTTCAGCCTTTCACCAGGTTAGGACTGGCCACCCAGCTCCGCCTTAGGCCACTGGGGAGTGGAGCAGTCTCCAGGTGGGCATCCACTCTGGCAGGAAATGCCCTCTGCTTCCTGGCTTCTTTCCTCTCAGCCTGACCTGCCTGCCACCTTCCCGAGGACACGCTGTCCTGCACGAAAGCTCTGTGACGGTAGCCACCATGCGTGCCCCAGTGCACAGCACCTGGCACCCCCAGGCCCGTCAGTAACTGCTGAAGGAATGAAAGGACCCTTGCCTTCTTCCTTCTTCACAGAGAAGTTAGTTTTTGCTTTTATTTTTATAGACAGGGTCTTGCAATGTTGTTCAGGCTGCTGTTGAACTGGCCTCAAGTGATCCGCCTGCCTTGGCCTCCCAAAGTGCTGGGATTACAGGCGTGAGCCATGTCTACAGAAAAATCCTCCTTGCAACAGTGTCTGGCTATGGCATTCCAGACACCTTCCCTAAGGTCCCAAGGTCCCCAAGGCCCTTGGCACGACATGGCCTCTAGCTACTGTGCCAGCCTCACCCTTGCCATCACCTTGGCTCTAGATTCGCACTCACCCCAAGGGCTGGGCTCCTGCCACAGCTCCCCGGCCCAACTGCTGAAATCTATCACCCAGCTTAAGGGCTGGCCATCCCTTGCCTGCTGAGAATGTGGGCTCCGTGAGGCAGAGCCCTGTCTGTCTCAGTCACTGCTGGGTCCCCAGTGGCTGACACAATGCCTGGCCACGAGCAGAAATGAACATCCTCTCGGCCAGGCACAGTGGCTCACACCTATAATTCCAGCACTTTGGGAGGCCGAGGCAGGCGGATCACTTGGGGCCGGGAGTTCCAGCCTAAGCAACATAGCAAGACCCTGTCTTTACAAAATAAAAACTAAAAAATAGGCTGGGCGTGGTGGCTCACACTTGTAATCCCAACACTTTGGAAGGCCGAGGCGGGTGGGTCACTTGAGGTCAGGAGTTCGAGACCAGCCTGGCCATCATGGTAAAACCCCATCTCTACCAAAAATATTTTAAAAATTGGCCAGGCCTGGTGGCGCACACCTGTAGTCCCAGCTACTTGGGAGGCTGAGGCAGGAGAATCGCTTGAACCCGGGAGGTGCAGGTTGCAGTAAGCTGAGATCACACCACTGCCTTCCAGCCTGGGCAACAGAGCAAGACTCCATCTCAAAAAAAAAAAAAAAAGTAAATGAACCCCCTACTCTCCTCATGCTAACGTCCCTTAGCTTCCTTCATCTGTCCCATCATTCTGGGCACATGGCTATATTCAAAGACACATTTCATTCATTCGTTTGCCCTTCAACAGTAATTACTGAGTGCCACCTATGTTCTAGGCAGTATTTGAGACTCCTGGTATACCACAGCCACAGTTCTCAAGCTGTAGCCTGTAGACCCTGAGATCAAAGTTATTTTCCTAACAGTACTAACTGTGGAGTTTTCCAGAGGTTATGTGACATATGACAGAGGTCACAACAGACCAAAGCAGCTTTGAGAACCCAGCCTCTTCTGTCTAGTCAGGCTTCAGAGATTTGCAAAAAAACAAAACCATGCCACCTTCTCATTAACCATGTTTTGTCTGGTTTCAGAAAATGATTATTTTTTTTCCTAAGAGATATGTTATTTATGTTAATCTATGAATTTACTGTTATTTAAATTATTTTATAAACTTTTCTCTGTCTGCTACCTA